>JAXIVJ010012014.1:22500-41671 GCA_036785665.1 Chirona hameri | reverse complement strand
AGATGGTAAGATGTGTTTAAAAACAAGATGCTCTAGAACTTTTGACAAACAGGGCAGCAAACTTATTGGTCTGTAGTTAGTTGGCTGCGACGCAGGACCCTTCCTCTTAAAAATAGCTGTAACTCTAGCTTCCTTCCAGCTAGAAGGAAACCTTCCTTCTGATAACGACTTAACTTATTAAAAAGCTTAGAAAGAGGTCCAGAAATTAACAGAGCCACCAGCTTAACTATCTTGTTTGGAAACATGTCGGGTCCACATGATTTATTTACATTTAACCGTACCTCCGTTCTACCTCCAGCCCCAGCCCCACCCCACCTCCGTGAACTGATGATGACCCGTGGCCAGGTCAGCGACCCAGCTGAGCTCGGGTATGGCACGCGATGACCCGTGGCCAGGTCGTCAGCGACCCAGCTGAGCTTGGGTACGGCACGCGGCGACCCGTAGCCAGGTCAGCGACCCAGCTGAGCGCGGGAACGGCTCGCAATGTACCGTGACGGAGGGTTTGGCACGGCAGATAGCAGACGGCGGAGGTGCTCAGATGGGCACTCGACCGTGCCAGGGAGGCAGTACAAGTCAGCAGCAGCGGTATCACGTCATCGATGCCCGTACCGCCCCCGGCTAGGTGACGGTGAAGTGGATGGCTCATAATGGGCACCGGAACGGTTACCGCGGGTGTTGGGGGGGGGGGGGGCAATATCCCCCCCCTCCGGTCAATGGTGTTCTGCTGAGACCCCGGTCAAGCGCGGGTTAAACTAGCATTTTAGGTGAAGTTGATATCATAGCGCTGATGTATACGGGCTTCCAAAGTGTTTAAAATGTTGTTTTTGCAAGAGATGACAATCCGTAGCCAGGGGCCCGGGAACGATTAAAGTTGGGGTGCGCAACCAAATATTTTGTTTTGGCATCTTTTCACTTCTAATCTTGGCGCAACTTTTCGTTGTCAAATTTTCCTCATTTGAAAACCGAAAACACGATTCTAAGCTCATAAACAATAACTTTGAAACTATTTTTACATTTTTTGGTTCAAGTCAATATTGAGGTCACCAGAGGTCATCACAGGTCCGACTTTCCAGTTTTAGGACATCGCTCCAGAACCCCCAAATATCTCGGGAACTATGATAGCTAGGAACAAACGAAAAAAAATCGAAAGTTCTTAAAATATTCAATCAAAACATGTCATCAAATTTTATCTCAGTTTAATAGTTTGGGCTCCAGAGGTCATCACATTTCAAAAGATCTATTTTTTGGCAAAACGTTCGCAAATAACTTTTTACCTAATAAAGATACAGCAATTATTTTGACGACATCATGTTCGTCTCGGCAAAGCTCTTCAAATCACATTTATTTGTCCCAGTTTAAGTCAACTAAGAACTTTTGCCTCAGGTCAAGGTGAAGTGGCGACCCAAGTAGGTCATGTTGAATATTGGAGACGTGTCTCGACGAAACAAACACATTTATGCTGGTTTCACTTCTTTATCTTCATTCTATCGAGAGTTATTGACACAAAAGTGTTGGTGACCTCAGCTGACCTCGGCTGACCCTGTAGGGGTCACTGAACATAAATTGAACTTATATCATTAATAACAGCCTATGATACATGATCCAGAAGGAATTGGACTGATATCATGCGTATTCTCGGAATAGGAAACATTTTAATATTTCCCCATTGACTTATAATGGGAGGTCACGAAATTGACCCGACTGGCGACCTTAGGTCACCGATATTCAAAATCTTAGATACTCAAATTGTATGTACCTATGACCTTATGCAATCCTGTAAGTTTGAAACCGATCGGCCAAAAACTGTGGCTGTGGTACGACCGCAAACTTATTTGGAGGTTTGGTCACGTGACCTGACCTGAGATGACCCGTGATCAAGAATTGCACAAATGTGGGTAATGTATGCCCGCACAGGTCTAATTGCCCCGCCCCCGGCACGGCGCGGGTTAATATAAAAATTAAAAAAAATATGAAAAAAGTGGTGGGTGTCATGCCATCCCCCGTTTCCTAGACTATGAGCCGTATGCCTCTGTAAACCCGCCTGTCGTCTGATAAAGTACTCGTACCTGACGCCTGACGTTTTTTTCTTGAAGAAGCCTACCAGTGCACCGACCGCTTCATCGCCGTATCACGGTAACCTACGACATTTACGATAACTCTTGCTTGCAATTGCCGCCCCGTCGGCAGAGACGAGGACAGCTGGAGGGCCGCACGCCAGTTTGACCACATCCGTAACGTTGACGTGGGATAAAATTATGAACAAAATGCAGCAGATGTTTATCGCCGTCAGGGCAGCAGCGGATCGAACGGGAGTTTGGGGGACAAAATTCCAAAAAGTCTCACATAATTCTGAAAACTCATCGGATTTCGCTTGCTTGTGCATTGATAGCTGATTTAAGGAAAACTTTCCAAAGTAAAAATTGCTTAGATTTGCTTCTATATCAGGAAATGTGTCAATTTTGCACCAATTTCAGACGATTTTGTGTGTGTGTGTGTGGGGGGGGGGGGGGGAATTGCCCATGCTGCCCAACCGTAGATCCGCCACTTTGACAGTGCGTCATTTTAACGACGAGGCGCCAAGCAGACAACTGTACTGTACTGTTGTATTGCCACCAAATGTACTGCTACCAAAGTTTTCCATTATATCTCATAGAACATTTAATGGAAAAAGGAAAAGGAAGGAAAAGAAAAGTATGCGATACTGCTATAAAGGCAAAGCTTTACAATAATAATACTTATTGCATGCTATAAAAGAAAACGACAAAAAAATCCAAGTGACATAAGGAGGCTTTCATATTTTATATAACTTTTTGTGAACAAAATTGAAAGAGATTATTTTTAGGGAAATTTTTGCTCGCCAAGTTGGGGGAGGGGGGACGCCCCTTCAGTCAGATGTTGGGGGGCAAGCGCCGCCGCTGCCCCTCCTGTTACCGGGCTCCTGCGCGTAGCTGCATTGCTGCATTTTCCAAGAATATAATTTATTTATATCATGCATTTGGACCTCATGGTGATCAGAACTTAAAGGAAATAGTTCACCTTCAACATGGGGTTTTTAACTGAAATAGCAGTTTGGTAGGCCGTGTTGATAAATCCTTATCTGCAAGTTTTCTTGGCTGAAAATACTCTCAAGCCGAAGATATTTGGCTCTTTGGCGAAGGAATGCGGCGCATATATGATGTACCGTACCGTCTGAAAGTGCCAGCACTGCATGGAGCATGCGCAGCCCAATAACGCACACCAAGCAAATACTAATTTACAACCTTCTGTCCTGAATTGGCGCGATTTAGGACTATTTTTGAAAAGAGAAACAAAATTGTATTAAAAATATAATAAAATCGTGTTCTGAGAAATTTTCCGAAGGTGAACTATTTCCTTTAACATTTCTCATTGTTTGATGTGAACAATCGCCCATGTTTCACAGAAGCCAACTTTTGTGTTTCAATCCTGTATTGCACAACGACATAAGTCATATTTCGACCAAGGAAGATTTTTACGAGCCAATTTCAATATTTACTTCCACACATTTCACCACCACCACGCAGCTGTTTGGCCGTCGTAGCGAAGAGGAGCAGCTGACGCCTCCCCCCCCCCCCCCCAACACCACCACACACGCAGGAGACCGCATTCCACAGACCAGGCGGCCGGTAGCCGCGTTTTTGTGTTTGGGTAAGCGAAATGAGGTTTAGATGAGAATCACTATGTCACAACAAAGGAGCGTTGATGGGATATCGCGAAAAGGATCGGTGACATGGTCGAGGAAGGATCGGTGACATGGTCGAGGAAGGATCGGTGACATGGTCGAGGAAGGATCGGTGACATGGTCGAGGAAGGATCGGTGACATGGTCGAGGAAGGATCGGTGACATGGTGGAGGGAAGGATCGGTGACATGGTCGAGGGAAGGATCGGTGACATGGTCGAGGGAAGGATCGGTGACATGGTCGATGGAAGGATCGGTGACATGGTCGAGGGAAGGATCGGTGACATGGTCGAGGAAGGATCGGTGACATGGTCGAGGAAGGATCGGTGACATGGTCGAGGAAGGATCGGTGACATGGTCGAGGAAGGATCGGTGACATGGTCGAGGAAGGATCGGTGACATGGTCGAGGAAGGATCGGTGACATGGTCGAGGAAGGATCGGTGACATGGTCGAGGAAGGATCGGTGACATGGTGGAGGGTCGGTAACAGGTGTGCGCCAGTGAGGAGGTGCCTTCCTTTCCCACGCATATTCACGTGCTGCGGCTGTGGGGTCCAAAAGAGCGCTGTTGATTACTGACCGTTGCTCTTAAAATATTTGATTTTAACCCTATTAGTGTCGGGGGGCGGGGGGGGGGGTAAAACGATCACCCTTAAGGTTTTTCCGCTCCTGTCCCCAAACGAGTAAAGATACGGCCATCGAACATTTTAACTTTTCCTAAATATTCATTGGGCACATTTTGCCAAAATGTCAAAAATTTCAGCTTACCAGGGGCGGCTCCAGGCGTGGTTTTTAGGGGCATGTTGTGATGTTCAGGGTGACTCGGCTTTTAAAGGGAATCAGTTCCTATTATCTAACCGTTGTAGATGCGATCATACAACTTGCACCCCTTTCTTTACTGCTTTTTGTAGACATGGTGAACATTTTTCTCCCAATTTTGTGGATTGCGCATGATCGCCTTCAGGGACGTATTTTGGGAGGCATTTTTGGGTCACTGGCATTTCATCGAAGTCTGAAAGATAAGAATTTCGAACTCAATGCACCTTGTTAGCTGTTTTTTTGCACACCTTGTGCGATTTTGTTCTATTTTTTAAAAAAAATGGGTTGCCCAAAGCCGACTCCAGGAACGGGTTTTTGGGGGCATGTGTACACACATTGTGTTTAGTAACTCAAAACTTTTTTCGCGGTAGATTATCTCGTGTAATATCATCTGCATGGATTACAATTGTATTTTGTGGACGCAAGTGCATTTCCCAATGTTATGGGCGGCTCCAGGGATGAAATTAGGGGGAGTTGTCGACCCACGACGTGTAACTACATAGCAAAATATATAAACTTGAAACTTGGTGACCTGTTTTAGCAATGCCTTGCACACGTTTCATTTTTTGTATTATTTTGGGTTTCCCATGGGCGACTCCAGGGACGGATTTTGGTGGTATGTGTTTGACTCCGTTCACACGCATTGTGTTTAGTGCCCGTGAACGCTATTTTGCGGTGGATAATTTCATGCAATATCATCTGCATGGATCACAACTGTATTTTGGGCCATAGGCAGTCCTAGGGATGAAATTAGGGGAATTGTGGCCCCATGGCGTGACACTACGTAGCAAACAATATAAATAAGCAAATATAAAATTCACCTCCCCTTCCCCTCCTGAGCACGCCACTGCACAAATACAAAACTGTTATAATTTACTTTCTCATGCATACACATATAATTATAAGCATCTAAAACAGAAATCAAAGCGGCAAAAATATTATAGTCACATCTTTAGATACCACTTTTGGAATTGCCTGAGGCAGAGGCGCAGCCAGGGGGCGGGGAGCCAGGGGGCATTTTTAATTGTTAAATCTAAACACAAAAGGCACGCTGCTAGACCAGTTTTGTCACAGAAATACAGTGGTCGCATTTATTTGTATGTATCTAGTCAATAAAAGCCAAACAACGCAATTTCAAAATATGACGTCATGAGTTACCCATACTTTATATGTCATAAGTCCGTCAAAAATGGAGATATCATTTTGAAATTTGGTATGGTAGTTGCCTATGTATGGGGGCAGCTTCCCCCGGACGCCCCCTCTTTATCCGCCGCCACTGATTTCAGTGCGTGTGGAGCTCTTCTGCAGACCTCCGCAGCCGGGAAACTCCACCTAGTGCATACATTGCAAGTCCGCTCAATAGATGGTGCCGTGAGCGGGTGCCTTAACCCGCGACTTACTGGGGGGTATTTTTTGCCTGCCCTCCCGTTATTTTGCAATAACTCCTAAATGAACACCGGCATCGTCACCAAACTTGCAGTACCTTGTCTCACATCAATTCTAAACATGTTGGCAAAAGGCAAAATATGAGGCTTTGATAGGTCAACCGGGAATGACGTCAGAGTGACGTCATGTTCTTCGGTTTTTGTTGCAAAATAATGGTTTGCGGAAAACGCTGTCAAAGGTACGATGTTTAAGATAAACTCAATTGTCTTAAATCAAATTACTCACAATAGAACGGGCTATCAAACTGTTATCTCATATTTTTGAGTTTTGTTGAAATTAAAAAATTTGAGAAATCCAAATACATTTTTTTTTACAAAATGTTCAAGAAAAAATCAGAATTATCCAAAAACAGGAATATATCTGATCGACACGTGTGCGATGAATATGTGTACCAAATTTGAAGTCCATATCTTCAAAAATGACTGAGTTATGTCCTTTAAATGACAAAAATCGACCACCTCTCACAGCATTACAATGCATAAAAAACGCATTCCCATTTTTGCTTTTTACTTCCATTTATATGGAACAAGCAATGTTCTAAGGTAATTTTTCACGTTCTAGACGAAGAACAAACCAATAAAGATGTGTTACAACGCCTAATTACCGTAATCTGCAGTTTGACCTCGTGACCTCGGATGACCTTGACCTGACCCAAGTTTATAAACAGCTTAGAAAGGTACTTAGAAGTGTCAGACACACGAATCATACCGATTTATCGACAGCTTATGCGTTTAATATCGCAATTTTGCGCGACAATTGCATCCATCGAGACCTTTTGACACGGTCAAACATTTTGTACTTGACCTAACCTGTGACATCATTGGTGACCCCCAGGTCAACAATATTATGCTTCCCTCGATAAATTTCCCAGGGCTATCGAATGCCGTTTGAATGTTTACATTCAGTCAGTAGTTCCGGAGATCCGAGGGGGAGGGGGAAAAAAATATCCCCCCAGCGTTATGAATACCCCAGTAACTCGCGGGTTAACACCCTTACAGGAAATTATTGTCCATGATAACTCAATGACAATCACTACGGTTGTCAAACATCATCCAGATAATTCGAAAATTATATTTTCAAAAAATTACAAAATAAAGTGAATGCCCAAAGGTACGATATTGACGACAAAATTGCATAAGTGTCCCCAAAAAGAGGCAGGTTGGCACGTCCAAATTTGATTTGAAAAACTTCAAAAAAATAATGTAAGTTTGTAATGATATGGCGCATAATAATGTCACTATTAATCTGTGCATGCTCGCAAAACCTATCGAATGACCCGGCCTATTCCCCTGACCCATACTTTAGATGCCATAAGTCAGTCAACAATGGTGATATCATTCTGAAATTTGGTATGGTAGTTTCCCATATGTGGTTCTCCGACATATATTCCGGCCTTTTTAATATCTTTGACCAATTCTATTTTGTGGGGATCTACCCCCATTAAAAAATGGGGGTAAAAATACTGTTTTTTTAAAATCCGAGATAGCTATGTTTTAGCCCTTGACATTTTTTAAAAATACTTTGACGTTTTTGGATTGTATTTTGCTCACAATATGCATTTGTACGGTGTGGTTACATTTTAGCTGATTTTGGTGTAAGACTCGTGCGTATTGATGTCACTAAATTCGATATAACTCGAATTTTTTCGACGAAATTGCTTTTTTTCTTCACAGAAGACGTAAACGTGATTTAGAAGAAGGTACCCGAAGTTTCACGTTGATTGCGCTATTGGTCTTTGAGCTATAGCGAAAATTCATCAGGGGCCGTTAAACACCCTCCAGTCAATGGCGGGTTAATGTTCAATTCGGCTGGAATTGGGGGGCAACTTGTCCCTCCTGGCCCCCTCCTCCGCCACTAAAACCCTCACACAAATCTGAAAAACAATGGGATCACGAATCATGACAAAAGCAGATCCAGGATTCATTTGACCAAGGCTTTTTTTCTGCCTCAGCTCATTTTTTGAGTATGTATTTATATTTTTTGTCAATACCCCGTCCCCGTACACTGCTGACGCCTGGCGCCGCATGGTAAATGTAACCCACTATGACCGGGGCCCGAAGGTAGGGGGCATTTTCCCTCTAATTTTAGCAAAATGGGCCTTTGACCCCCCCCCCGAGATGCCAGATGGGCAGCTTTCTCATGAATCAGGCATCTGGGCCGATGATGGTCCTTTTCTTGTCTAAAGATGAGTCCTTTCAAGACCTCTGATTGGCCTTTTCCAGACCTGAGATAGGCCAATTCTGAGCCTAAGATGGGCCCTTCCAGACTTGAGATGAGACCTTTCTGAGTTCACGATGGGCCCTTTCAAAACCTGAGATGGGCCAATTCAGAGCCTAAGATGGGTCCATTCTGATCCTAAGATGAGCTCATTCAGAGCCTAAAATGAGGTCTTTGCAGACCTGAGGTGGGCCTTTCTGAGCCTAAGATGGCCCCTTTCCAAACCTGAGATGGGCCTTTTCTGAGTTCACGATGGGCCCTTTCAAAATCTGAGATGGGCCCATTCTGAGCCTAAGATGGGCCCATTCAGAGCCTAAGATGGCCCCTTTCCAGAGATGAGATGGGCCCTTTCTGAGCTCAAGATGGGCCCTCTCCGGACTTAACCCGCCATTGACAAGGGGGGGGGGGGGCATTTAACGCCCCCCTGAATAATTTTTACAATAGCTAAACAACTAATAGCGCTATCAACCTGAAACTTCGGGTACCTTCCTATAGATCATTTTTACGTCTTGTGTGCAAAAATGAAGAAATTTCGTCTAATTTGGTTGAGTTATAGCAAATTTAGTGACGTCACTACACACGTCTTACACTAAAATAAGCTAAATTTTGCCAGGCCGTACAAATGTCACATTTGAAGCAAAATGCAATAAAAAAACGCCAAAAGATAGCACATTGCAACGGCTACAAACCTGCTATCTCGGATTTTTGAGAGAAAAAATAGTTTTAACCCACAAAAACTCCAAAAAACGTTTTTTTTTTGGGGGGGGGGGATTATCACCAAAAAAAAGAAGTTTTTGTTTGAAAAAGACGGATGATATGTCGGAGAACATTTACCAAGTCCAATATCAGATGTTTTAAATTATATAAATTCACAACTTAGCATATTGCGCCAGCGTGAGTGGGACGCTGCTCCACATTTCCACCTACATCCAATAAAACAAAAAATACAACATTTTATATCCAGTCATCAGGATTGTCGAGAAAAATGAATAGTACTAGCACGCCTCCGCCTCGGTCACACAAAAATTACTCATTATTATATTATGGAAAACCTTCCGCCGCCAAATTGCCAACACTGCCCAGGTTATCCACGCTACGCTATTAAACATTTACTGATTACTTGCTCAGTGCACAACACAAAACGCCAGAAAATAATAGAATACACGCAACGGAATCGCATCACATTGAATTTACAAACGCTGTTAGGCGATAATTATCCAGAATTGATTGGCCTCCTCTTTGATTTCCTTTACCAAACAAGATTATTTAATTAAATATAACAGTTTTTTTTGCCTAGCGCAATTTTGGCTTTCTGCGCAGGTTTTCCCCCTTGCGATAGACGCTGTTTTTTATTAGTTAGGAGTTTTCTCCCAGCAAATACACCCCACAACCAGGTCTCGCCGGGGCGCCGGAGCCAGGGGACTGGCAACAGCCTCCCGTTGCCGCAATGATGGCGCCTCGGCTCCATCAACACTGACACCGTTTCGCAAGTGTATGTTCAAATGTGTGTGTGTGTGTGTGTGTGTGTGTGTGTGTGTGTGTGTGTGTGTGTGTGTGTGTGTGTGTGTGTGTGTGTGGGTGGGGGTGGGGGTGGGGGTGGGGGTGGGGGTGGGGGTGGGGGTGGGGGTGGGGGTGGGGGTGGGGGTGGGGGGGGGGGGTGGGTGGGGGGTGGGTGGGTGGGTGGGTGGGTGGGTGGGTGTGTGTGTGGGTGTGTGTGTGGGTGTGTGTGTGTGTGTGTGTGTGTGTGTGTGTGTGTGTGTGTGTGTGTGTGTGTGTGTGTGTGTGTGTGTGTGTGTGTGTGTGTGTGTGTGTGTGTGTGTGTGTGTGTGTGTGTGTGTGTGTGTGTGTGTGTGTGTGTGTGTGTGTGTGTGTGTGTGTGTGTGTGTGTGTGTGTGTGTGTGTGTGTGTGTGTGTGTGTGTGTGTGTGTGTGTGTGTGTGTGTGTGTGTGTGTGTGTGTGTGTGTGTGTGTGTGTGTGTGTGTGTGTGTGTGTGTGTGTGTGTGTGTGTGTGTGTGTGTGTGTGTGTGTGTGTGTGTGTGTGTGTGTGTGTGTGTGTGTGTGTGTGTGTGTGTGTGTGTGTGTGTGTGTGTGTGTGTGTGTGTGTGTGTATGGTGGAATACAAAGTGTATGTATGTGTGTCTCGTGTTTTATTTAATCTTGACCTTGAACGAAATACTTAACGTAAGATAGTTATTATATTTTTATTGAACAATAAACTAACGTAAAATAGTCACCCTACTCCCTAGCTTGCTCCGGGTTCACATAAACCGGTTAACGTAATTATTTTCCTGGCAAATTGCCAGATGTCACTCCCCCCGGAAAATGGCTATAGGCCGGTCCGGGAAAAAGAAAGAAAATCGGTTACGCTTGCTGTGCAAGTAGCAGACGTCGTAGGGCTTATGTGGTTAGAGAGAAGTCCCACTTCAACTCTTTTTGAAGTCTCGGCCGTTACTGTCAGAATTTCCTGCACCAAATCCTTCAAATTCGCAATTTCCACGCCCTGCAGCTGCTGCTTACGCATGAGTGAGCTGATATCAATGCAGTCAATCGAGATAGGCGGTAGCTTTGCGATATCAAGCGCTACAAAACTGGGAAGAGTACTTCTGTCACACAGTACCAGCATCTTGACGATATCCTCCAAGTCATGCTTCTTCTTGTGCTGGCCACGTTTTGTACCAGCTCTTATCGATTCATCAATATGTTCACACAGAAGATTTTTCGCAGAATTCACTTCGCTGTCAGAGAAGTTCTCATTGACAAGTCGAATCAGGGTATCAGTAGGTACACTGTCAATCTTGGCCAACATGTAACACAACAGTTCATTAATGATCAAGGCCAGTCCCCTGTGCGCAGCGCCCGCAGTCGGCCGCAGCGCCGGGAGCTCCGCTCCCTCCCCTCCCGAGCCGCTGTGCCTCATCCTGCGTGAGTGCGAGTGATATGTGACAGCGTGGTGTGTGACTGGACTGTCGAGGAGTTACCGTGACTGCCGTGACATCGACGTCGGCATCAACATCGCCTCGTCGCTGCACCTGACCGAAGATGCACCGGGACATCGCCCGCCATCTGGTGCTCCTGGTGCTCACCTACCTGCTGGTGTCGGCTGCTGGACCATCACCACCACCGACCGGCACGTCACGAACACCACCACCACCACTGGTGCCGCGTCACCACCGTGACGAGCTCGGCCGTCGGTCCTGCCGCCACACCTCGCGGACGCCGTCCGTACCAGCGCCGGCGCCCCAGCCTCTGCCCGGCCGCAGCCGCGGCCGCTCTGACCCTGGCCGGCCCCCGGGCGGTCACGTGACCCGGCGTGGCAGGCGCGGTGCCGGCGCCAGGCGCCGGGGGTGCAGGGGCGGCCGTGACTGGCGGCGGTCTGGTCCTGGCGGCCAACGACGGAACATTCTGGCTGGGATGATCAACATCCAGTCTCTGCTACCCAAGACCGTCTCTCTGCAACATGAGTACCTGATGAGACATCACTACGATTTCTGTGTAATCACCGAGACTTGGCTTCGGTCCGCCACTGCGACCCGGCTCATCACATTCCCCGGTTACGCCCTTCACCGGGCCGACCGGCCGGGGGACGCGGGGTACGGTGGCGTGGCGGTGCTGATCCGTGACAGCTACGCGGCCTCTGTCATCCCCCAGCCGGCGCCAGACTGCGCAGACTGTCGGCTGGAGTCGCTGTGGATGCGAGTTAAGCCCGAGTCCGGATCCCACTTCTGCGTCGCCGCTGTCTACCGTCCTCCGCGCCGTACAGTGGCTGCCGTCCATGCGGACCTCACCGAACTGGAGATGCAGTTTCAACGTGTTTTACTGAGGTATCCGGGACCTGTTTTTATTATGGGTGACCTGAACTGCAACCTACTTGACACCTCAGGGAGTGTTGGGAAAGACCGTCTGTTGGACATGCTCAGTTCATTTAATTTGACACAATTTATTCATCAACCGACCTACTCGTCCGGCTCTCTCTTAGACGTAGTAATTTGTAATTCCGGTGACATGGTACAGCGTGTGGGAGTTTTGAATTGCGCTTTTAGCCCTCACTGTTTCATTCGTGTGCTTTTACGTGTGCCGAAGTGCCGTAAGAAATCTCGCCGCATTCGCACTCGGCTTTTAAAGAGCATTGATCACTTTAGTTTACTGCATGACTTGCATCTCGTTGACTGGTCCGGTGTTTTTAGCTGCCCGTCCGTTCATGACATGTGGTCTTATATTTCTCACCGGCTGCTACGTGTGCTCGATCGTCACGCGCCTCTCAGGTCTACCTGTCTGAGAAACCCTGACGCGCCGCCTGTCACCCCGGTGACCTTGACTTTAATGGCCGAGCGGAGGGGCGTGTTGCGCCGCGAGGGACGGTCGCCGGCCTTCCGCGAGCTGGACAGGGTGCTGAGGTCGGCGATCAGGCGAGACTGCAGGACCGGTATTGAGGAGCGGCTGCGCACCCAGGGGAGCAGCTCCCTCTACCGCGTCATCCGCCCGCTGATCGCCAGTAAGCGGAGTGACACCGCCCGTCTGCCCTCGGCCACACCGGACGAGATGAATGATTTCTTCGTGAACGTGGGCCCACGCGTGGCGGCCAGCCTAGCTAGCGCCGGGGTGACCCCCGACGTTCAGTGCCGCCTGCCGCGCGTCGGTGCCTGTGGTTTCAGGGTCACCGGAGTGACGCTAGGTGAGCTGCGGGAGGTAGTGTTCTCCATGAAGCGATCTGGTGCGTGTGGTGCTGATGGCATCTGTATCCGTATCCTTCTCCTCTGTTTTGACGCCATCGGCCCTATCCTACTCCATGTTGTCAATACCTGCCTCATCTCCTGTGATTATCCCGATTCTTGGAAGCACTCCCTGGTCCATCCTATCTATAAATCTGGCGATCCTGACTTAGTTTCAAATTACCGGCCTATTTCCATCATTCCTTCCATGGCCAAAGTTGTCGAGCGCCTGGTGCAGCGGCAACTTTCCTTCTATATGTCCGACAATCACCTTCTATCCTCATCCCAACACGGCTTTCGCCCCCATCACTCTACCGAAACCGCTCTTCTTTCTGTCACTAACCATGTTTTTTCTAACATGGACCGAAGCCGTG
Source organism: Chirona hameri (assembly GCA_036785665.1). NCBI lineage: Eukaryota > Metazoa > Arthropoda > Thecostraca > Balanomorpha > Balanidae > Chirona > Chirona hameri. The sequence goes on along the minus strand of JAXIVJ010012014.1, from coordinate 28,409 downwards.
TCTCTCTTCTGTGCCTTCTTGACCTCAGTAAATGTTTTGATGTCATTCCTCATTCTCTACTCCTATCCAAACTTCAGCTCCACGGCGTAGACCCGGCCTGGTTTACCTGCTATCTTTCCGGTCATACTCAGTCCATCTGTCTCACTTCTCCTTCCGGTGACAGAGTCGTTTCAAAACCTCTTCCCAACACCATGGGAGTCTTCCAAGGGTCAGTCCTAGGTCCCCTGTTATTCACTATCTTCGCCAACGACCTCAGCCTGCACGCGCCGGACGCTCATGTGACCCAGTACGCTGACGATACCCAAATCCTTATGTCCGACACCAAGCACAACCTTCCTGCACTTATCCTACGCATGGAGTCTACCTTATCTTCCCTAGCTATCGTGGTTCCATGCCCACGGACTTAAACTCAACACATCCAAAAACGGAAATCCTTCTCCTTGGCACCCGTCAGAACACCCGCGACCTCTCCCCTGTCAGCGTGCGGGTCGGTGGTGAGACCGTGAAGGAGAGCCGGTGCGTTAAGAACCTAGGCGTCACGTTCGACCGTCACCTCAGCTGGGACGCGCACGTTAGTGACGTGGTGCACAAATGCAGTCGGCCTCCTGATCGGTCTCCGCCACCTAGGGGCCTTCCTCCCGCGGCGCGCCATGCTGTCCAGTGGTGCAGGCCATTGGTCATCTCGCGCGTGAGATACTGTCTTCCGGTGTGCCGGAAACGGCTCGGTCTCAAACGACGACAGACTTATGAAAGTCGTGAATTTTGCCACCCGAGTCGTGACAGGGCTCCGTAAGTTTGACCACGTGTCTCGCGCGCGGGGTGACCTGGGCCTGCTCACAGCTCATGAGATGTACCATCTTCAGGTGGCCATTCTTGCCCACAAGATGTGTGTACTTGGCGAGCCCACGGAACTCGCTACTCAGTTTGTGACGTACGCTGACTCACGAGCGGGTGATCGTACCACCCGCAGGACCGGCCTGCTGCGGCCGCCCCCGATGAGAACGGCGGCAGGCAAGCGATCGTTTTTATGTCAGGCAACATCTGTGCTCAATGCTATGCCCGGCAACGCGATGCGATTGACGCCGGCAGCATTTAAACGAGCCGCAAAGACGCATGTACGTAATGCGTGACCAGCGAGTCAGTACGCGGAATATGTGACACTTGTAAATATCAGTATGTGTGCGGTGGTGCTGTGTGCTTGTATGTAAGTACCTTGACTTAATCCATCTGTTCTAACTTCATGACAATGACACGTAATAGCCACGCTTGTTGTGGAGTGTTCAGCTGATGTCAATAAAGTAAATAGGCCATGGCGTTGACCTTACCAAAAGTGGGTTACCGCCCAAATTTTAAAATGCTTATTAACAGAAAAATACCGAATTAAATGATATATTGTTGCTACCTTAGAAGTAAAAATTGCCTTATAAACAAAATTTTCTAATTTATACTCATATTAAGTTTTAAAATACTCCTAAATATGAGCATACTCAAGGAGCAAGTTATTTTTCCAACATTCACTGCCAATGCACCTGATTGGCAGTGCAAATGAAACTGATTTTGACGAAGTATGGGTGACGTGTGCATTACTTCAATTCGAATGTAATTTTGGGAGGAAACTTTTTGTCAAGAGACTATGTGGTGAAACATGCAATGCCACAACGACTGATGTTTTACTCATAAGTTACGATTTCCTTTGTCTTGATGCGACAAACTCTTTAGAAAGCCACTTGTGTCGGTAAGGGTTATGCGTCCGTGCATAGTGATGGAGTCCCAGAGAACTAAACCTACCTATACAAGATAAAATAGCCATGCAACTTATTAAATAAAAGGGAAATACATGAAGATTATGTTGTATCCGTTGTAAATATATCTAATTTACATTTCCGAAAGAGCCAAACAGTGCAGGCTGTCATATCGCCGGGGAAAAATAAGTGATATTGGGATGGGTTATAGACGTGTCAAAATATTTGGTAATTTGTCCACCCTAAATATTTTTAAAATTACAAATGTATTGCTATACTTGGAATAAGCGCAATCCTATCAACTAGAAAGATATGTGCCATGTCGAAAATATTATATTCGTGTCGTGAAACCGCGATTATGAAATTGGCGATTTTGGAGTATTTAAAGAAAAAACTTAAATGTTTAACTTTTTGCGACCCTTAAATATCTTCCGATTTAAAAAAAAAAATATATCACTGGAATCACCATAGTCTAAATAACAGGAAAAGAGCTATGCGACAAGGAACATTTTGAATTCGTTTTGCAAGATCGCGGAAGACAACACAGGCGATTTTAGGGCATTTATAGTAAAACATGGAATTTTCGGCGATTTTTCGCGGCCCTAAATATTTTTTTATTTCGAAATTGTTGATACCATTGGATTCAGCGTAGTCGAAATAACGGGCAAAAGGTGTGCACACCAGAAAATTTAACATTCGTGTAAACATGAACCGCCCTACTTACTACTACATGTGCTGTATAATGCAAATCGCATAGCAATTCTCATGTATGGTGACGATTTCCGTGACCTAAGAGGTCATTAACTGGCCCAAGACCTAACAATAGATATATTGCCAGATAGCTAATACAACGACCAACATATGTGACGCTAACCAAACCGTTTTTATACTCACATAACTTTGGTAATGACGACGGACAGAGCAAAATGGCTATTTTTGGACGTGGTCGATCTTAGGTCGTTCACTTGACCTGGAAAGTCACCCGTTGACCTGCCACCTAAAAATCGCATACTGTTAGATTCCTCTCATGACAGGGAACATCTGATTCTTACCGCATTGCTCTATGCTGCTTGGGTTTGGAAGTTAACAGGGGGGGGGGCTGTCAGCCCCCCCCCCCCGTAGGGGCGAAGTTGAGAAACGGTCTCCGTAGGGTGAGGGTTAAAAGGGATCTGGGCAATGAGTACCTAGGAGTGAGACACATACCACGACAATGTCCATCAAGCGGTCTATCGACTATCAGTAAGCCTTTGTCTTTGTCTATCAGGTTGGTGCCCCGATTTTAATTTATAACGGCTTATGTCTGCATCTTTAGGTCACGCCTAATCCATTTCACAACCATTGTTTTGCCGCTGGATACAACTGCTCAGATCGAAAGTAAAAACGGAGGTGTCAGTGGATCTTTGCTAGAATTTAATCTCGGCTATTAACGACACTGCTCACCATCACCAACAAAAGTTTTGTGGTTTTGACCACCTGCACATTTGACACACTGACCACCTGCCAGATTTTTACCAAATTGAAAATGTCACAAAATGTCGGCAGGTTTCGAGTATTAACTGGGTGTCAACACGAAAAGTTAGACGGGCCCTCGAGAAACATATTTCCATCAGCAACACCACAACCATTACATTACGGTCATATCGGGTTGCAAGCTAGCAGGGAATTGCACAAAGAAATCGCGCAAATGATTATAATTTATAAGGGACACACAAAATAAATGAAATACGCTGCATGAAGTATCTGCTTACATCTGTAAGAAAACATCCACAAAACAACACCAAATATTAGGTATAATTATTCGTTTTTATCTGTTCCTCAAAATTGTTAACAAGCGATACAAAAACACTTCATCGTTTGTCAGGAACATGGTCGCCGCCACAGGGGGAGGTCGCTGCCACAGGGCTGGGGTCCCGGGCACCCCCAAGATTACCCCCGCCCCCCCCCCCCACCCCACCACCACCACCACTTCCTAAATTATGTAGCGACACTCCTGGTCGGGAGTCTGACCAGCCGCAGGGAGATGAGACCATAACCACTGTTCTTGGCAGTCCATCTTCTCAGTGTCTCGGTGTCTGCGGTGGCGGCTTGGTCTGCCCATGGTTTCCGCAGGCATGATGACGTCACTGACCGCGGCGCCGTAAAGCTGCGATTTGTTTCAACCACAGCGACGTCCGTCTGGACTGGACTGAGGTGATGTCAGCTACGTCTCCGCGGTCTCAGCTGGACACTGCCTCCATCCTGACATCTCAGAGTATTTTCCGACAAGGACAGGGACAGGAACAAGGAAGGACAAGGACAGGGACAGGGACAGGGTATGACTTTGCGTTGTGATAGGTATCGTTTGCAGTTGCATCCAGTGAAGGGCGGATCCAGGATTTGCTTTGGCCGCTGGCCAGAGGGCGACATATTTCCTCGGTGACAGGGGTGGCATGGTCCAGAGAGGCGCCAATATGCAAATTAAACGGGTCAAATATGCTTTCCGATGCTTTCCGAGGGCGGCATAATGCGATCTGAGGGCGGCATGATGCCTTCCAATGACGGCATAATGCCTTCCGAAGGCGGCGATGTTTCTACCTTCCGAGGGCGGCATAATGCGTTGTGAGAGCGGAAAGATGTATTCTGAGTGTGCCAGGGTGCCTTCCAAGAGTGCTACGTCTACGATGCTGTTGTTAGACACAAGGGCGCCATGGCGCGCTCCCGAGAACGCTACGGCGCCTTCGTCGCCGGCAAATCCTTTACAAGAACGGTGCCAAGGTGCCGGGGTGCCCGAGGGCGCCGATTTCTAAGGCAGAGGGCTTCAGCTCTTACCCCCTCCCCCTGGATCCGCCCCTGCTCCAGTGATGTGTTATTTTAGATATAATACTTTAGTAAAATATATATTGGAATATGAATAGCGAATACCGAAAACATGGTATTTTAGTTCATCCCACTTAAATATTCGAAGCCTGTTAAGAATTATTGATGCTGTTGCACGACCTATATGTCGTAATGTATCCGCCGAGACTATGGTAACTTAGTAACCCTTATCTCGACTCAGCAAACGAACTGTATGACTGTACGAGTGATCATAAACGGAAGCTTTAGTAGAAGCATACACCTTAAACTCTTTCAAGAATCCTATACTGACGCCCGACATTACAGGGTACATCGAAATCATCGGCCATATCGAATGACCCCATTTCGAACTAAATAACCCTATGGATTATCCACAGACAGAGCATCAGTTGCGGTATGTGATCGCCACAACAACAATGTGGTCATTTTCGTCTGGCGGCGGCGCGGCGGCTCGACGCTCCATGGCGGCCGCTGGAGCCCACTTCCCGCTGACCGACCGCGGCGGCGGGCCACATAAATCCGGTCCACATGTCTGCGGTGTAATCAGGAATGTTTGTAATGACCGTCAGATGGTAGTCATTACACCAGAAATGACCGGCCGTAACGCCGTGACCATTACACACGGGCATCGTCCGTACAGAGGAGCGACTGACAAAAACACGGCATGAGTATATAGAGGGCGCTGGAGTATATAGAGGGCGCTGGAGTTCGTTTGGGTGTATACAGCGTAGTGGAGGAATTTTGATGTGGGAAGTTTCATTAGGATCGATTTGGTCTAGGCAATTTCGGAGTCGAAATATGCTGTCTTCGCTGCTGTTCCGATTGTCCGAATTCAATTTTCCGGCGATTAGTCAGGCTTTCCCCAATCTGTTCGCTCTCTGGCTCAGCTGAACACGGAGTCTGAGACTGATGAGCAGGAAGACACAGGAACACGATAGAATCTTCTGCAAAATAGAGCAGCTCCAGCTGTTTTCCTATACCATTGTTACTGCTGCTGAACGCTGCAGTAGGATGCTCCACACTTTCCCGAGCAAATATAGCAATAAAAGACCAGGGGCAGATCCAGGGGGGGGAGAGGGGGCAAAGGGGCCATGCCCACCCCCAAAGTCCCGATACTATGTCTATGTTTTGCCCCCCCCCCCCCCCTCCCCAAACGGTCGGACGTACAGTTATAAAAATTGGCTTTGCAGCAGTCAAAATCCAGCTATCCACAGTCAAAAATTTGAAAATTTCGCGCCGCTTTGCGGCATGACACAACAGAAATTCCTTAAACAAATTTAGAAAATGGGAAAATGAATTAATTGACCCTATTTGTGGCAGGGAGGGCGGATT
>JAXIVJ010012014.1:0-17500 GCA_036785665.1 Chirona hameri | reverse complement strand
GTATGCAATTTTGAGGTTTCGGGTCAACGAGTGACCTTCCAGGTCAAGTGAATGACCTCGATCGACCACGTCCAGAACAGCGATTTTGCTCTGTCAGAAAACCTAAAAATGAGAAATTGATAAATGTAAATAAAAAGGCATGTTCCTAGCCCAGTTTTGTCTCAGAAATACAGCAAAGGTAATTATTTATTCGCATCTCGTCAAAAAGGTAAAAAAAGTAATTAAAAAATGACGTCATGAATTTCTTACACTTAGGGAGCCATCACTCAATCAAAAATAGAGATATGTATTTGAAATTTGCTTTGAGTATTGTCCATACTCAGTTCTCTCACATATATTCCATTTTTTAACACCTTTCGAAATTTTGATTTTTTGATGATTAAAAAAAAAATCAGTTTTTGTTCATTTTGAAGGTCAACAACCCAAAATTGTGAAAATCCGAGATTGCCATTTTAAAGAAAAGAACATTTTATATCTTCATTTATATGTGTTCGCAATTTGCTTTAAAACTCTGTTTTCTATGATTTTTCAAACATTTATCGTTTTTCCACCAATATGACGTCATCAAAACATCATTATTTCCCTAATTTCTCAACCAATTTCAATGACATTTTTACACCATACGTATAATTGTTGTATACTTAGCTACTGTAAATTTCAAGAAGATAAGTATGTCTAAAAGTTATGCAGGAAAAATTTCAGGAGAGGTCGTTTTAGGACCCCCCCCCCCCCACACCCCCGTAGGGCGAGGGTTAAGGTTCAGAAAAATGGGGCAGGTATGAAATCGGAGGCTCGCCTCGACACCAAAACTGCTTTTTTTGTTGCAAAATATGATTTATTTATTCCCAGTAACAGTCATTTCTTAGGACGCGAACGTCTGCCAGAAAGACTTCCTCTCGAACTTAAAATGTCTGGTGATACGCCAATAGTCCAGGGCAAGAAAACTAGGCAGCAACGGCATTTTAGTATGCCTTCATCTTTATGTTGAAAAACTAGGCAGTATTTTAGCAATAATAAAAGAGACAAATACGGCGCAGTCATGCCAAAATATGACGCATTTTTCTTGTATTGCTTTCAATATATGGGGAGCAACTCTGTGCAGTGGTAAGATACTTGCCTTCTGTGCCGGGGACCGGGGTTCAATCCCTCGGCGGGCCTCTGAAAAAGTATGCCCGGCTCCCCATACCTCCCCCCCATATCCCTCGGAACAGGGTGAGAGTTCCAATTAGCACCTTGGTCCCAGGAGGATACGGTACTTGGTCCACAAACCAAACCAAACCATGATTTCAATATTTGTGCTGTTTTCGTATAACTTGGTTTGTTTGGTGTTGAATAAACCTATTTTCTTTTAAAATGACCTTTACTGATGTGGGCCTCCACTTCTCAACACCATGACCAGGTATAAATTGTGTAAATAATGTTTGTCAGGCTCAAAAATTGAATGTTGTGATAATCCTGACTTGTAGCACATTTTGTTTATGTCTATGCTAATTTATGCTGTTTTTCCAGCTCAGGATGATTGATATGCTTTCAGACACAACACATTTATATTATTGGTCAAATTCTTCATTAAGTGTCAATTTCACCAACACATTTATACTCAAATTTTAACACATCTGACCAATTTAAGGGTGCATTGTAATGTGACCTGTCTTTTATCCAGAACTACGCATAATGTGAAAACTGAAACATGTTACATCCATTCTTGCTTTACTCATGTTATTTATGTAAGCACCTAGATTGACTTTTTGTGTCTGAAATTGAAAAAAAGATACCTATGTGTCAATAAGTAGTGTCACTGGCGGATCCAGCCGTCGGTTGGGGGGGGGGGGCAACTTTTTGTGGCAAAAAGGTACCCCCCATTTTTTTTCTCCGCGGATTTGGGCCGGTTACCTTATTTTGGTATTCGAGCATAAGAAATTCACTTTTCAAATTCACAACAAAACAAAATTGGTGTTGAAAAAAAAGAAGGAAATCCGAGAGCCATTTTGAAGAAAATGTCTTTTCCCTTCTTTTCGCGTGTTTTATTTGCAATTTGCTTGAAAACTCTGATTTCTACGATTTGCCAAACATTTATCGTTTTTCCACCAAAAATGGCATGACATGACGTCATTAAAACGTCATTATCTCCCAAAATACTACATCAATTTCATTTAGAGTTGGTGAGAAGACTTAGACTTGATGCAGGATAAGGTACTGAAAGTTTCACGTTGATATCTATCATAGTTTTCAGGTTATTGAGAAAATCCGGGAGGGGGCAGATACTTCTTATAAGGTTTGAGCTAGAAGTACCCATCTCAACTTAGGTACCTACCTAATAATTAGTATTATTCCATCCACTCGCGCGATGCTTTAAAACTTGTCATGCCTTACAGCAGAGCGCTAAGCTTTGCGCGTCGTGCTCCTGACTTGATGAAGTAGTCGACGACTTCTTGGGTAGACGGCAGTGCGTCCCTGTGGGCCTGGCACATGATGAGTGCCTCTAGACGCTCCTCTGCCGTCGTCGCCCGTATCGCAGTCAGCGTTCGTTTCACCTTGCTGAACAGACGCTCAGCCTCCGCCGACGACACCGGCAACACCGCCAGGACCTGGCAATATAAAGTCAGAGAGTGAGGTGGGGGAAGCTGCGGAGCATAACACAAGCAGACATTACAAAGGCAGAGATACACAACACAAATACAGCCGGCTATTATCCACGTGAACTGCGCATATCTTGTGGAGGAGGCGTTCGATCAGCCTTCCCTGATGTTTTTTTTTGTGCATTGTGAGCTAACAAATTAAAGGACAAAGTTTAAACACAGCCTGTCATAGTCATTGAAAATAACATATAAGATGATAAATATTCTCCGTAAGAAACAATTTAAGCGGTTTAGGATATCCGCCCTTTTAAACACAGTTGGAAAAGCGGTGGGTGAATGACTTATCCGGTGGTAGGAGCTCGGTTTCGGCGCTCGCTATTTACTCCTAACTTGCGATTTTTGTGGCGTGGACGGCCACCAAAAGTGTCACAGCGCATTCTCTGCCAGAATATAGAGGATGGTGGTTTAAACGCTATTAATTTGACATTATTTTGTAAGTCATTGAAACTAGGATGGATTAGACGATTGCATACGTGCAATGAATCGCCATGGTGCAGGATTTTACAAGCCAGGATCGGTAAATATAATTTGACTGATATGCTCCAGACATGCCTGGGGGCTGATGATATAAAGCGTTTAAGGATACCGGCGTTCTACAAAGAATTGCTAACTGAATTTCAGAATTATTCTTACCGTCCGACCGATATCAAAATGAACATACTGAAGGAGCTATTATGGTATAACAGAAGCATTCGTAGTGCTGGAAAAACATTATTTATTAATGACATGTACCAGGCCGGAATCAAGATGGTAGGCGATTTGACACGAGAGGACGGCAGTATTATGACATTAGGTGAGCTAAAAAGCAAACTTCCCCGGGTTAGGGTTGACTTCTTAACGTATGCAAACCTTATTCGAGGAATACCACGGATATGGAAGGAAAAATTAAATAGCGGTAGCTACCAACAAAACACCGATCAAAGAAATGAGCTGTTTGATTTTCCCATTGGTAAAAAAAATGCTAAAAATCAGCGAAATGCGTAGCTCACACTTTTATAAAGCACAGGTAGGTCAGGAAACACCAAGTGCGGTAGCCAGGTGGGAACATCACGGTTATACAGTTAGTGATTGGGAAAAGGTTTTCCAGATTCCGTACAGGTGTACAAAATCGACAAAATTGCAAACTCTACAATATCGTATTTTGAACAGATTCTTGCCTACCCGGCGATATCTGTTTATAAGAAATGTAGTTGACACTCCTAAATGTCGTCAGTGCAATCGGGAAGACACGCTGGAACATTTTTTGTTCACCTGTGATAATGTAAAGCCAATATGGAATTTGTTATTTAATAAACTCAATCGAGCAGATATAAATTCGGTAGAAACGGTAATATTCGGAACGACATGTAACAAGCCGGCTATTAATTTATTAATATTACTTGCAAAACAGTACATAGTTCACTGCAAGCTAGCAAAAAAAATATATTAACGCCGGCAGTGCAAGGTCTAATTCATTTTATTATTTATAATGTAGATATCGAGCGACAAAACGCGATTGCAAATAATAAGTTTCTGTCGTTTTCAAGCAAGTGGTACAACATGTTAGATGCGAGTGGGAAATTCCATTTGTTTAACAACACTCATAATGCATGATTGGTAGGAATGTGGAATGCAGAGCCGAGCCGAGCCGATATTTGGTGACCTAAGCCAATGTTATGAGTATCATCATGGCGCTGCGTAATATGTGTTGTTGTCCACGCAGTTTCATTGCCCTTGGGGGGGGGGGGGGGGGGGGGCGTGGCTGGCCGCCGCCGCCGCCGCCGCCGCCGGCTGGCGTGTTGTCGCCGCAGGCGGTAGGCCAGGGTGACGACGGGTCGGCCGGTGGCGGCGGTCGGTTGCGGCGCGCCCCTTTTCGAGGGGGCGTTGATGATATATTTTGTGATGATGATGTATATCGATAGTCCGTTCCCGCTGGCTGGCGTGTTGTGGCCGCTGGCGGTAGGCCGGGGAGATGGCGGGTCGGCCGATGGGAGCGGAAACAGGCGGACGCTGGCGGGGCGCCGACGTTAGAGGCGGGCGCCGCGGCACTGTACGTATCTAGAATGTAGATGTAAACGTAAGAAGACAAAACAAAAATGTACATGTGTTTGTATGTTTGCCATGAATTTGAATATGTGTTATGAGATGAATAAATTAGCCCTTAGGTGGGGAAAAAAAAATACTCCTTAATGGGATGACAGCCTGCAGCCGGTGGCCGCGGCCACACTCAAGGTCAGATCGCATCAATGAACGGGGCGGACCGTGTCCAGGTATTTCGGTACGTAAAACTTCGGTTTCTAAATTTGCCAGATGCCCGGAATTGTCGGATCGGATCACGGATGGTAGGAGTCAGGGTGCAGAACCCGCGCAACAAACTCTGTTTCTCGCGGGTTCTGACCTCGCAAATCGTCTGCTCAAAAGGATCTGACAACATTGAAAATAAATGAGACGAACCTGGAGCAGGCGATGTATGGTCGGGAAGGATACAGGACTGCAGTCGTCCAGGGTCGCAGCTGCCGGGACGGGGAGCGCCGCCGTGGTGCGACGCCACATCGCCGCCCACACCAGGAACTCTGCCTTAGCCAGTGACTCGTCACGATCTGGGAGCACCGGCTGGAACAGCTCCCATCCGGGACGCGCATCCTCCCATGTGGTGCCCGTCACACGCCTCGGCAGGATGTGGGACAGCGCGAAGGCCCGTGGATGATGAGATCCGTGCCGCGCCCGGATGGCGCTGCCAGTAGCGTCCCCGGGTGACTTGTCGCTGCCAAACCGGGACTCCATGTCATGCCGCACGGCGTCCACGGCTGGCAACATGACGTTGATGCGGTAGTAGCTGGTTGCACTGACATCTTTGTCTGCGCCAGCGTTTGCTCTGCACGTTGAGCGTGATGTGATACGCGGTTTTGACACGGTGACACTCTGCTCGTCAGCCATTTTCTGCGCTTCTTCCATCAGCTGATCGAACGCCTCCTCGTTGTTGCGCAGTTCAGTCAGCGTGTCGATCGTGGCTCGCGTCAGTTGCAGGGTCTGGATGAGATCTGCCCCCTCCTCCTGCAGTCTCAGAGAGACTGGACGGAGCAGCCCCGCCAGCGTCTTCGAGATGACGATGCCGACGAGAAACTCCGAGGTCGACATGGCAGTCAGCAGTGTAGCCGCCTTTGAGCTCGTCTTTGGGTCTGACCAGGCAGACATCATCTGCAGAGCATCCACGATCGCCGGGAACTGGTCGCAGAACCTCTGGACCGACGTATGCCGCTCTACAAATCTCGTCTGACAGAGTTTGATCAGCCGCTGCTGCTGCACGCCGGTCTTCTTTTGCGCCTGCTGGAGAACGACGGTGCGCTTAGCGCTGTCTGTGACGAAGACGATGACTGTCTCCATCGTTCCCAGCGCGTTTCTTACGGTGGCCACCCTGTTGATCCCTGAGGTGGAGAGGTTCAGCCCGTGCATGGCACAGTGGTAGTAGTGCGCAAGAGGCGCGACTTTCTGCAGTCGCGTGGCCACCCCCACCTTCTCGCTCGCCATCGCCGCCGCCCCGTCATAACACTGGGCGATCAGATGGCCTTTGTCCAGGCGGCAGCGATCGATCACTTCGAGAAGAACCTTGGAGAGGTTCTCCCCGGAGAGTCGCACCTCTCGCTCGGCGTCCACCGTCCTCAACTGGCTGAACACGTCGATGAGGGTGATAGGATCCTCTCTCACCACGTGCTTCCCGTCCACACGGTCCAGGTACCGCACCACCACGGCCATCTGCTCTCGACGAGCTCTGTCCGTGGTCTCATCCGCCAGGATCGCCCAGAGCGGTGACGCCGCCACCTTCTTGGTGATGGTTTCGGTGACGAGGTGGAGGAGGTCCTGTAGGAGCTCACTTTGGATGGTCTTGCTCGTGTATAGCGCCGAGCCAGCGACTGACCTCAGATGTTCTTGCAGCGCCGTGTCGCCGCTCTGGACACGGAATCTGAGTAGCATGCGGAAGTTGCCGTCATTGTAGTCTGTTATCTCTCCCGTCGCGTCGATCCGACCATCGTCACGGTGACCGCGGAGGGCGACATTCTGGGCGGCAGCAAACTTGATTGTATCGATGATACTCGCCAGGGCTGCCCTGTTGCGTTGCACTACCCGCCTGTTTGTTGTCTCGATTAGGCTCACCACGTCTCGGTTGCCTCGCAAGAAGTCGGCGACCACAGCTGTGTTAGCTCGGTGATAGTCAGTACTGCTATGGACTGTTAGGACTCCGGTCTTTCCCGTTAGGTCTGAGTAGTCTCTTAGCGGACGGGTGACTAACCTTCCCAGCTTCTGGTTGGATGCTCCTGATTGACCTCCCGCCTCAGTCCCGCCCATGAGAGCGCAGTTTGCGCACCAAGCGCCCCAATGCTCTTCATGGCGAGAGATGGCCAGCCATGGATAGTTGGTCAGATGATCAGCGTGTATGCGTCGGCTGCGCATAGATCCTCCCTTGTGCTTGTGGTGTGATTGGGGGAAGTCCTTCTTCTCTTCTGGTTTCCAGCGAGTGGTGAGGCCTGCCCTGATGCTCGTCTTGTCCAGTTTCGTAGGGCGTCCGTCTGTACCACGTTTCTGAGAGATAAGGTGACCGAAGTCATTTGAATGAACTTTGGATGGTCTGTCAGATGAGGCCGAGGCCGAGTACGACCTCTGCGCACCGTGGGCGGCGCCTGCACGGCTGCTAGGCGCTACGGCGCCGGCAGAGCAGCTCGTGGGTGAGGACGGATGAGTGGGCTGATCAGACGTTGTCGGCGACCGAGTCGCGGCGGCCGAGTACGACCTCTGCGCACTGTGGGTGGCGCCTGCACGGCTGCCAGGAGCTACGGCGCGGGAAGAGCAGCTCGTGGGTGAGGACGGATGAGTGGGCTGATCAGACGTTGTCGGCGACCGAGTCGCGGCGGCCGAGTACGACCTCTGCGTACTGTGGGCGGCGCCTGCACGGCTGCCAGGAGCTACGGCGCCGGCAGAGCAGCTCGTGGGTGAGGACGGAAGAGTAGACAAGGTGGCACAAACCGCTCCTTCAGGGTCGTCAGGATCTGCAGTGCCAGGTAAAAACGGAGTATTAAGCCACGGGGGCATTAAATAGTTAAAAGTAACCAAGAACGAGGATCATGTAGTCACCAGCCACAATCAAATTTGTTAGTTGACTTTGTGTTATAGCATGTGCAGCAATAACAAATGATCTTTAGTCATACACAAATGTGCACTGCACCCTATGCTTTTAGTAGGTACACATTTATGTAGCCATGCACTTCACTGCAATCCAATGATGCTGCTACTTCACAATGGATGATATTTACCAGGGCTGTGGAGTAAAGTCGGGGTCGGAGTCGGAACGAGAATAGGCCAGAGTCAAAGTGAATTTGGAGTCGGAGTCCATTTTTGAATCAGTCAATGCAATTTTGCCGACTCCGCAGCTGTGATATTTACCATTAAATATGGGAACACCATTACCAAGGAAAAGAGGGGCATCAACTGAACTATTCTGGTTAGGTATGCATTAGGTATGAACTATTAAGCGTGATTCACACTATACACCTTATTGCCAGGTTGGTGTACGTCAACACGTCAAAATGCCGTACGTCAGGTCACCTTGCTTGAGTGAGCCCCTATTCGATTGCCCTAGGAGCACCCGCTAACTTTCGTAAGGTCAAGCCGTTTTCAGCTGTTGATGTGCGTCAGGTCGGCATTTCGACAGATGTCAGGTCTATAGTAAGAATGACCCATTGACAGAACATTAAAAATAAATAGGATGGAATAAGCAGCAAATATATGTAGGTGTGATAAGGAAGGCACAACGTTCAATGTTCTTTTGCATACCTCCAGAGACATCAGTGACAGTCTCCACTATTTTGGAGTGTTTGGTGCAGGAAGGCCCCACACCAGGGTCCGGATCAATCTAGAAAGAGTGTATGCAATTAGCACCAGGCACATACTGCAAGGGGAGAGGGGCAACAGCTAGGGAGAATAGCACAACTGATGGAAATTGTACATAAAGTGATATTAAAATAGTACAACTGTGTGAAACTCTGTGAACATTTTAATGAGATATTGTATCAATTATCTTGTTCAAAGTGAGACTCAAATGTGATTAACCAGGTACCTAAGTGAACCAAGTAAGTGCAGACTCGGATGAAAACAATGCAGGTAATCAGCAAATGTGTACTCAACATACTTTCATAACTTATATTCTAACTGCTTACCTTTCTCTTGAAAAACTTTCGGATGTCCATGACACTAAGATGTTGCAGTCCTGTGCCACTTTCTCTTTGTGACAGAAGATTCACTATTTATCTGTAATGCAGAAATTTTGAATAAATGAAAACACACACACAATTCATAAGGCAGAAGTGCACAACGGTTATTCCATGAACAATTATTGTATACGTTGTTGCTCATACAATTACACATGTCATCAATTCTAGTATTTATTGATATCTACTATTTTTCATAATTGATGCATAATGGAATGTTGGTATGTTCAGTTTAATTGCATTACAATTTAAATCACACCTTATGGTTAACAATGTTCAGGCTCCATATATGTGAGAATTACCCTTTCCCATGTAACTACCTAGACAACCTAGACACAGAATGTCTATGGAAGCAATGACAGCAATGTGTCCAAACATTTTCGGATTACATTTGAGATTTGTGGCAATTTGGTTCATAGAACGGAAATTAGAATCAATAGTACACCTCTGACCCCACACATTTAGAGTGGAAAATTATCAATCCCCACTTTATACCTATGTACTTGTCAGAAAGATTTGATTGGATAATTAATATTCCAGTTCAAACTAAAGACATTGTCAAACCATGAGAAAATTATCTGTGCAACTCAGTTGCTGGCACTAGGGCCAAAGGATTAATTCATTGACATCAATTTTGTGATATACATTACACAGTGGGAGGAGCTTGCCATAGGCTCTGTGTTGAGGGATCCAAAATTGATCCATTCTTTCATTAAACAGCCTTTCACTAAAAGAACATAGTCTCCAAGGAAAATGGTTAGTCTCCAAAACAAATTTTGCAATCTGACAATACATTCTTCACTTCATCTAATAACTCATGCAACAAACTGTTTGCATCTTTGATCTTGCACATATGTTTAATTCTGGAAAGTTTCAGGCATGATTGAGCAGTGACGAATTTCATCAAATACCGTAATGCAATATTCTATTTTACTTTTTAGTTTTAAAATATTATATTTCCAAAGTCAAAATAAATATATTTGAAGCATAAATTGTATAATATATTATATAGCATAATAAGCATAAATAATAAATATATACCTGGTAATAGTATACAACTGTAATCTAAATAAATAATTAGTGTATCTACCCATACAAGGTGTCCTGCTGCTGAGTCAACAGTTTGATACAGTGCTATGGAGTGCCAAAAAATTGATCCAGCTTAGCTGCTGGATCAAAAATCAATTCACTTTTAAAGTAATATTGCTTAGATTTCCAATGTAATTTTTGTACATGATGGTGACTGAAGCATAATTTAAGCTATAACACATAGATTCACATGTCATTCATTTGGTCAGCTTTATTCATTGCTTCATAATAGCTGTTTGTAAATCAGCTGTTTTCCCCCAGCCCCATACCTTCACCAATAAGCAGGATCAAAATATTGACAGCACAGTATTGCTCCTTTGAGCCTAGTCCCAGCAACTGACCTGGCATTACCTTTGATCAGGGCTCCCTCTTCCTCACCTCACCCCATCTTATTTCTATACTGACTTAACTTGACCAATGGAACTTCACCAGGCCAGTGAACCAGCAAGTGGACTAGGTGAGGCAGACCACAGAAGGCCATGGCCCTCCCACTTTTTCGACACAATTTGTGCTGAAATATTTACTTTATCCTTAGCAACAAAATTTGCTTCACCAAGGCAAGAGAAGCACAACTATGCAAGGAATTTGCATAACAAATAATGCAGAACAAATTGTATCTCCCCCCCCCCCACATCACACATACACACACACACACTTCTTGTGAGTGAGCTGGCAACATTTCCATGCTAATGTATCGTCGCATAACACACATAAGTCATAACAATATAGGTAAATGTGTATCACAAGTCTGAGTCATGACGTGACGAAACAACTCAAACTAGACTCATCATGACATATTCCATTTCCACTCAACCCGCTGCACAATTCTATCAGGGTCTCAATTCAAATCAGCTAATTATTTTTTACTAAGTAATATTTTTAAACTAACAGCTTATTATTAATTAACTAAATGTTCCCAACCAAATCATCACGGTCCCAGCTTCCTCACAAACACTGAATTGAAAATTCCCCCAGACAGATTCTGTTCTTTGCCCTTGTGTATAGTCGAGGTTGTGAGAAAACAAACAAGTACTGCCCAATACTGCTACGTTCCGAAGAACATTCCGCAACCATATCCATCTGGTAAAGAACACAGGCCAAACTTACCTTCAGAAGTATTCTATTTACCCAGGGGGTGTCATCCCTATCTCCGTAACGTGTCCACTTCTACTTATGACGTCACCCCAGTAGTCAATTCTGGCGCATGTCGTCTGCAGTCGGTTAAAACTGTTTTTCGCAAATAACTTTTTGACAAATATAGATACAGCAATTATTTTGATGTCATCGTGTTCGCCTCGTCAGAACACGTCGATTCATACAAATTCCATATGGTTTAGGTCAAATCAAAAATTCATCGAAGGGGCGGGGCTTAGAGCCTCAGCTGGTGACCGCCGAACCGCAGGGGGAACGTAAACAAGGCCCTGACATTTGATGACCTCTAGTGATCTCAATATTGATCTGAGCCTAAAATGATCCAGAAGATTTCGATTTGCCATGTTTTGAGCTTTTCAACGCTGGATTTTACTTTTTCGTAACATTTTTACTTTCCGAGTTAGATGATATTTATTTCTCCCGAAATAGCATTAACTGCAATGGCGGAGGAGGCCGATGGATCCACATGACGTCACGCTCTGACGTCATGATTACACAGAATCGCCGGATGACTACCTCCTATATATGGCCTTGTATTTACCGTGTTTCAGACAAGGCTTATATATGTCCTTGCCTTCGGATTGTGTCTTGCGCCACTAATGTTTCTTTTGCCTATGTCGATTGCTACCAAATAACTTCCATATTTTTTCACCAAAGAATTACTTTTATCACAAAGATAAAAAATAAGGTATCGTTTAGTCATTAATGATCAATTTTTGAGTGAACCTTTGGGGGGGGGGGCAAACAGGCCACTTTGGGCTTGGGGGGGGGGGGGGGCGCCCTAAATGCCCCCCCCCTGGATCCGCCAGTGAGTAGTGTTGTTCTTTAGTGTTTATGACCATTCACCTGTATCCCGTCAGTACCTGTATACATGTCCTGTATTCTGTGTGTTGGTACCTACTGTGCCTTTGTCCTTTAATATTGTTGTTGCATCTATAAAATTGATTTGTTTAAGTTGTGGGGGAGCTGAATGACAAGTTGGATGGGGGGGGGGCTAAGCCACAGGTTGAGAGGGCTGAAGTCCCCTCAACTGAATATGATCCTACACCCCTGTATATTTGTACCGTGTCTCATTTTTCCCCCAGCCAAAATGACCAAAACACTTAACCCTATCTGACAGACAATAAGTCATATTATTGGGGATGCAGATGAAAGACTGGGGATGCAGATCAGAACATTGGGGATGCACCTGCATCCCCTAAGTATATAAAGTTCCGCATGTGCAGACACAGACAGACACAGACAGACACAGACAGACAGACACAGACAGACAGACACAGACAGACAGACACCAACAGACAGACACAGACAGACAGACACAGACAGACAGACACAGACAGACAGACACAGACAGACAGACACAGACAGACAGACACAGACAGACAGACACAGACAGACAGACACAGACAGACATACATAGACAGACAGACACAGACAGACAGACACAGACACAGACAGACAGACACAGACAGACAGACACAGACAGACAGACACAGACAGACAGACACAGACAGACAGACAGACACAGACAGACAGACAGACACAGACAGACAAACACAGACAGACAGACACAGACAGACAGACACAGACAGACAGACACAGACAGACAGACACAGACAGACAGACACAGACAGACAAACACAGACAGACAGACACAGACAGACAGACACAGACAGACAGACACAGACAGACAGACACAGACAGACAGACACAGACAGACAGACACAGACAGACAGACAAAGACAGACAGACACAGACAGACAGACACAGACAGACAGACACAGACAGACAGACACAGACAGACAGACACAGACAGACAGACACAGACAGACAGACACAGACAGACAGACACAGACAGACAGACACAGACAGACAGACACAGACAGACAGACACAGACAGACAGACACAGACAGACAGACACAGACAGACAGACACAGACAGACAGACACAGACAGACAGACACAGACAGACAGACAGACACAGACAGACAGACACAGACAGACAGACACAGACAGACAGACACAGACAGACAGACACAGACAGACCGACACAGACAGACAGACACAGACAGACATACACAGACAGACAGACACAGACAGACACAGACAGACACAGACAGACAGACAGACACAGACAGACAGACACAGACAGACAGACACAGACAGACAGACACAGACAGACAGACACAGACAGACAGACACAGACAGACAGACACAGACAGACAGACACAGACAGACAGACACATACAGACATACACAGACAGACAGACACAGACAGACAGACACAGACAGACAGACACAGACAGACAGACAGACACAGACAGACAGACACAGACAGACAGACACAGACAGACAGACACAGACAGACAGACACAGACAGACAGACACAGACAGACAGACACAGACAGACAGACACAGACAGACAGACAGACACAGACAGACAGACACAGACAGACAGACACAGACAGACAGACACAGACAGACAGACACAGACAGACAGACACAGACAGACAGACACAGACAGACAGACACAGACAGACAGACACAGACAGACAGACACAGACAGACAGACACAGACAGACAGACACAGACAGACAGACACAGACAGACAGACACAGACAGACAGACACAGACAGACAGACACAGACAGACATACACAGACAGACAGACACAGACAGACAGACACAGACAGACAGACACAGACAGACAGACACAGACAGACAGACAGACACAGACAGACAGACACAGACAGACAGACACAGACAGACAGACAGACAGACAGACAGACACAGACACAGACAGACAGACAGACAGACACATACAGACAGACTGTCTGAGACACAGACACAGACAGACAGACAGACAGACAGACAGACAGACAGACAGACAGACAGACAGACAGACAGACAGACAGACAGACAGACAGACAGACAGACAGACAGACAGACAGACAGACAGACAGACAGACAGACAGACAGACATACAGACAGACAGACAGACAGACAGACAGACAGACAGACAGACAGACAGACAGACAGACAGACAGACAGACAGACAGACAGACAGACAGACAGACAGACAGACAGACAGACAGACAGACAGACAGACAGACAGACAGACAGACAGACAGACAGACAGACAGACAGACAGACAGACAGACAGACAGACAGACAGACAGACAGACAGACAGACAGACAGACAGACAGACAGACAGACCGACAGACCGACAGACCGACAGACCGACAGACCGACAGACCGACAGACCGACAGACCGACAGACCGACAGACCGACAGACCGACAGACCGACAGACCGACAGACCGACAGACCGACAGACCGACAGACCGACAGACCGACAGACCGACAGACCGACAGACCGACAGACCGACAGACCGACAGACCGACAGACCGACAGACCGACAGACCGACAGACCGACAGACCGACAGACCGACAGACCGACAGACCATCAGACCGTCAGACCGACAGACCGACAGACCGACAGACCGACAGACCGACAGACCGACAGACCGACAGACCGACAGACCGACAGACCGACCGACGGACCGAGACGGACCGAGACGGACCGAGACGGACCGAGACGGACCGAGACGGACCGAGACGGACCGAGACGGACCGAGACGGACCGAGACGGACCGAGACGGACCGAGACGGACCGAGACGGACCGAGACGGACCGAGACGGACCGAGACGGACCGAGACGGACCGAGACGGACCGAGACGGACCGAGACGGACCGAGACGGACCGAGACGGACCGAGACGGACCGAGACGGACCGAGACGGACCGAGACGGACCGAGACGGACCGAGACGGACCGAGACGGACCGAGACGGACCGAGACGGACCGAGACGGACCGAGACGGACCGAGACGGACCGAGACGGACCGAGACGGACCGAGACGGACCGACGGACCGACGGCCGGCCCCGGCCGGCCCCGGCCGGACAGACAGACAGACAGACAGACAGACAGACAGACAGACAGACAGACAGACAGACAGACAGACAGACAGACAGACAGACAGACAGACAGACAGACAGACAGACATACAGACAGACAGACAGACAGACAGACAGACAGACAGACAGACAGACAGACAGACAGACAGACAGACAGACAGACAGACAGACAGACAGACAGACAGACAGACAGACAGACAGACAGACAGACAGACAGACAGACAGACAGACAGACAGACAGACAGACAGACAGACAGACAGACAGACAGACAGACAGACAGACAGACAGACAGACAGACAGACAGACAGACAGACAGACAGACAGACAGACAGACAGACAGACAGACAGACAGACAGACAGACAGACAGACAGACAGACAGACAGACAGACAGACAGACAGACAGACAGACAGACAGACAGACAGACAGACAGACAGACAGACAGACAGACAGACAGACAGACAGACAGACAGACAGACAGACAGACATACAGACATACAGACAGACAGACAGACCGACAGACCGACAGACAGACAGACAGACAGACAGACAGACAGACAGACAGACAGACAGACAGACAGACAGACAGACAGACAGACAGACAGACAGACAGACAGACAGACAGACAGACAGACAGACAGACAGACAGACAGACAGACAGACAGACAGACAGACAGACAGACAGACAGACAGACAGACAGACAGACAGACAGACAGACAGACAGACAGACAGACAGACAGACAGACAGACAGACAGACAGACAGACAGACAGACAGACAGACAGACAGACAGACAGACAGACAGACAGACAGACAGACAGACAGACAGACAGACAGACAGACAGACAGACAGACAGACAGACAGACAGACAGACAGACAGACAGACAGACAGACAGACAGACAGACAGACAGACAGACAGACAGACAGACAGACAGACAGACAGACAGACAGACAGACAGACAGACAGACAGACAGACAGACAGACAGACAGACAGACAGACAGACAGACAGACAGACAGACAGACAGACAGACAGACAGACAGACAGACAGACAGACAGACAGACAGACAGACAGACAGACAGACAGACAGACAGACAGACAGACAGACAGACAGACAGACAGACAGACAGACAGACAGACAGACAGACAGACAGACAGACAGACAGACAGACAGACAGACAGACAGGCAGACAGGCAGACAGACAGACACAGACAGACAGACACAGACAGACAGACACAGACAGACAGACACAGACAGACAGACACAGACAGACAGACACAGACAGACAGACACAGACAGACAGACACAGACAGACAGACACAGACAGACAGACACAGACAGACAGACACAGACAGACAGACACAGACAGACAGACACAGACAGACAGACACAGACAGACAGACACAGACAGACAGACACAGACAGACAGACACAGACAGACAGACACAGACAGACATACACAGACAGACAGACACAGACAGACAGACACAGACAGACAGACACAGACAGACAGACAGACAGACACAGACAGACAGACAGACACAGACAGACAGACACAGACAGACAGACACAGACAGACAGACACAGACAGACAGACACAGACAGACAGACACAGACAGACAGACACAGACAGACAGACACAGACAGACAGACACAGACAGACAGACACAGACAGACAGACACAGACAGACAGACACAGACAGACAGACACAGACAGACAGACACAGACAGACCGACACAGACAGACCGACACAGACAGACAGACACAGACAGACAGACACAGACAGACAGACACAGACAGACAGACACAGACAGACAGACACAGACAGACAGACACAGACAGACAGACACAGACAGACAGACACAGACAGACAGACACAGACAGACAGACACAGAGAGACAGACACAGACAGACAGACACAGACAGACAGACACAGACAGACAGACACAGACAGACAGACACAGACAGACAGACACAGACAGACAGACACAGACAGACAGACACAGACAGACAGACACAGACAGACAGACACAGACAGACAGACACAGACAGACAGACACAGACAGACAGACACAGACAGACAGACACAGACAGACAGACACAGACAGACCGACACAGACAGACAGACACAGACAGACAGACACAGACAGACAGACACAGACAGACACAGACAGACACAGACAGACAGACATACCCAGACAGACAGACACAGACAGACACAGACAGACAGACACAGACAGACAGACACAGACAGACAGACACATACAGACAGACACAGACAGACAGACACAGACAGACAGACACAGACCGACAGACACAGACAGACAGACACAGACAGACAGACACAGACAGACAGACACAGACAGACAGACACAGACAGACATACAGACACAGACAGA
>JAXIVJ010012013.1:17500-37500 GCA_036785665.1 Chirona hameri | reverse complement strand
GGCAATCGCGCACCACCAGAGGCCGCCGGCCGCCGCGGCTCCCCGTCCCAGCAGAGGCCGCCGGCCGCCGCGGCTCCCCGTCCCACCACGGAGGACAAACGACGGCACACACGGCGGGGCAGACAGGCACGCATGTATGAAACATCCCACAGGCACACATGGATGAAGCATCCCACAGGCACGTATGGATGAAGCATCCCACAGGCACGCATGTATGAAACATCCCACAGGCACACATGTATGAAGCATCCCACAGGCACGCATGTATGAAACATCCCACAGGCACGCATGTATGAAACATCCCACAGGTACGCATGTATGAAACATCCCACAGGCACGCATGTATGAAACATCCCACAGGCACACATGGGTGAAGCATCCCACAGGCACGCATGTATGAAACATACCACAGGCACACACGGCGGCGGAAAGGCGCACATGAATGGAACGCACGACAGGCACACACGATACAGCAGACAGACATTTACATTTGATCAGAACAATTGCAATCCTGAAAACAAAACAAAAATACAACAATTGAAAGGTATCAGTGAACATCTCCTGAACATTTGTCAACTTTGGTTTATTCAAGGTGACAAATCAGTAAAGATCAAATGAATTGAAGAACTAAAACTCCAAGAGCCAAACTAACTAGATATTTGTAACTAACGAGATATTGGGAATTATAGGTTTGAGCAAAACACAATTTTCCAAGGTAGGTATACTGAGCTAAGGTTTACACAGTATGTACTATGTTGGATAGCATTGCCAGTATGCCAGTGATATTCCCAATGTGTTATAATACACAATGCCTGTGCTTTGTCTGCAACTTTAAATAGATGATGCATACATTTGCAACACTTTCTATGTTGCAACAGATACAATTGGACAGCCTTAAAGTTGAAGATATATTCTGAATATATAATTCACTACCTATCTATCTAACTTAAAAATCAGTGCATTTTTATGTGACACTGATATGCTTCAACGTCTTATTCAGGGGTGTAATATTGTATACTTTTGAGGTTGCACTTGCACCCCTAATGTTGAATTTTGCATCCCTAATGTCCTTTTAACGATGAACCACCTTTATACAAAAATGATGCCCCATTGGGGAGGGGTGGACATTTGTGTATACAAATGCACCCTCACATGAGGAGAGGAAAGGCTGTTTAAAAACAGGCACTCCAGTGTGCAGTAGAGGACCCATGTATGGTCCTCACGTATGGAGAGGGGTCCAATGTGTGGACCCCTGTGTAGTGTTGTTTCAAAGCTCAGCAGCTAACCAATGCATCCGTGATGTTTGCAAGCATGTGGGATGTTACACAGGTCACGAGTGACCTTGATAGGTGACCTGACTTGACCTGGACCACTGGCTTGTACAAGACGTTACAACCAGACATGTGCCTGGATCCCGGGATCCAGCTGAGATCCGGATATCTGTGTCCTGTGTCCCGGGATCCACATGGGACACCAGATCCAGGTACACAATAAGACAAGGGATCCACAAATATCCCAAATCCTGATATATTTTATGCAGAGGGATCCACTGGGATCTCAGATCTTACTTCGGGATCCAGGCACAAGTCTGGTAGCCGGTAGGTACCCACTTCTTGCCAATTTATCATACGTAATGGGATAATTCATTACAATCTCTATGTTTGCTAATAGGTACAAGGTAATTTGCAGTACTAATTATCTGCAGCACAGAAATCACAGACAGCTCTACCGCAGCTCTACCCAGATCACAGACAGCTCACACGGCGGCATGGCTGCAGGCTATCCCAGCGTCAAATCTCGGCCTCCAACTGGATGCCGATACGGTCCGCGTCGCCGTAGCCCTGCGTCTGGGTGCTCCCATCTGCGAACCGCATGACTGCAGCCAATGCAGCCGTCCGGTGGACCGTCTTGGACACCATGGGCTTTCCTGTAAGAAGTCAGCCGGGCGCTTCCCACGTCACGCTAATCTCAACGACGTGGTGAAGCGGGCGCTGGCCAGCGCGGGAGTACCCTCTGTTCTCGAGCCCCAGGGGCTCGATCGTGGGGATGGCAGGAGGCCAGACGGACTCACCCTCTTCCCTTACAAACAGGGAAAGAGCCTCACATGGGATGCCACCTGCGTCGACACCTTTGCTAAAAGCGCGGTTGTAGATGCCTCACTGAAGCCAGGTTCAGCAGCTGAGGCGGCGGAAGACCGGAAGAGGGAGAGATACGCGGCCATCGCCCAGCGGCACATCTTTGTCCCAGTGGCAGTGGAGACCACCGGCGTCCTCGGCCCAGCAGCCGCCGCCTTCTTGACGGACCTGGGCAGAAGGATCTCTGACGCCACGGGAGACCGTCGGGAAGTCACCTGGCTGCGGCAGCGCGTGTCTCTCGCCATCATTCGGGGAAACGCTGCTGCCGTCCTGGCAACCGCCTGCCCGGTTCAGGAGGCCCAGACGCATCTGTTTTCTCACCAAGACCGCCCATCAGCCCCTTCCGACATGAAACCCCGACCTCAAGGCCCCGCATCTGGCTTCACTGCCGTGCGAACTGGCAGACGCTCCTGCCAAACCATATACCTGGGCAACAACTGCTGCATCACGCCCTCGTCCGACTCCGTCACTCCACCACTGGCCGACCTGAAAACCCTGGGCAACACCTGCAATATGAACACTAGTAGCAGTGGTGGCAGCGGCAGCGGCGGCGGCAGCGACGGCGGCGGCGGCTATGGCGGGGACGGCACAGGTGGCAGCGAGTCAGCAGTTCGGCCGCTAGGCCTCACCGGGCTGAGGAATAGCGGAAACACATGTTTCATGAACTCAGTTCTGCAGTGTCTGAGCAACACACGCGCCTTGCACAATTACATCCTGCGTAGCCAGTACTCAACAGACATTAACACGTCCACGTCGGCCATGAAAGGGGCGCTCATCAAAGCGTTCCGTGCGCTAATGCGTGACATGTGGCGGCCCTTAAACGAATCTGAGCGGCCGCTCACGACGGCGCCATTCAAAGCACAGTTTGAACGATTCGCGCCCCTCTTTATGGGCTACCAGCAGCAGGATGCACAGGAATTCCTCAGGTGCCTGCTGGAGGATCTGCACAGGGATGTAAATCACGTCACCAGCCTGCCAAAGCCCATCACTACCGACATCGACGATAGCCTCAGCACCAGTCAGAAGTCAGCTGAGGCCTGGAAGCGCTCCCTGCGTCTGGAGAACTCAAAATTAGTTGATCTGTTTGTCGGCCAGCTCAAGTCGACGCTGCTATGCACAGTGTGCGGCCACGCGTCCGTCACGTTCGACCCGTTCTGGGATTTGAGCCTGCCGATCCCGGCCAAGACTGGCCAGATGCAACTGCAGGCCTGTTTTGACCTTTTCGTCAGGGAAGAGGTGCTCGACGGACACGAGAAGCCGACGTGCTCCAAGCGCCAGCAGCGGCAACAGTGCACCAAGAACTCTTCAATCCAGAAATTCCCGCGCATCCTAGTGGTGCACCTGAAACGTTTCTCGCCGCAGGAGAGATCCCACGGAAAACTCAACACCGCCGTGGACATTCCGGTGACCGGGCTGGACCTGTCGCCATACTCGGCTGACCAGACGCTCATCAGGTACAACCTGTACGGCGTGGCCAACCACTGCGGCACGCTGGTCTCCGGCCACTACATAGCCTACTGCAAACACCCGCACACGGCCGAGTGGTACGAGTACAACGACTCACGAGTGCGTCTGGCCAATCAGCACAGTGTCACCAGCTGCCAGGCATACGTGCTCTTTTTCGAGCTGGCCGGCACTTCCCACATTGGCTGCTTCGGTGGGCGAAACCCGCACCAACCCGGCCTCATGTCAAGTGAACCTGCTGCAAAACGTGACGAAGATGCAGATGGCGCTGACGGCGTGGCTGAACACCATAGAACAGCGTGTGGAGGCGCTGGAGAGGGTGGCCGAGCTGGAGCCGGGCTGGGCGCCATGCCGAAGGTGGCCGAGCTGGGCGCCATGTCTGCCGAGCGGCCGCTGGCCAGCGGCGGCAGAATGTGGTCAGCAGCAGGCTCAGAGGGGACCGACTCGCCCTGCACAGCCAACCCCCTGTCGCCGCCGTCCGGAGAGGTCACCGAGGGGGATGGCAGTCCAGCGAAACTGTGGAGGCCGCATGTGGACTGAGGGGGGGGGGGGGGGGGGGGTGTCATGGAGGGGAGGGGGTATAGATAACATCGTGAACCCGTGTGATGGAGCTATATTGTATTTGTATTGCAGCTGAAACATATTCTCATGTGAAAATATATGTTATATAAATAAAAAAAATATACATAGTACCTACATACCACATAGGTACATACAATAGAGACCACAAATTTTGATGTCAGTCCCTGCATCTGTTTCAAGATCTGAGGCTCATTTAAATTAGAGATCCACTGAGATCCCAGATCCTGAAGCATTTTATGCCAAGGGATCCAGGATGATCCCAGATCTTCATGCATTTTATGCAAAGGGATCCACTGGGATCCACGATCTTCATGCATTTTATGCTGAGGGATCCACTGGGATCCCAGATCCAATTTTGGGATACAGGCACAAGTCTGGTTAGCTGCTGGGCTTTCAAACAATACCCATATTGGCTATGGTGTACCACTTATGACTTGGGTATGTTTTCACTTAGATATAGAAGGCTAAGAGGAGATCTAATTGAAGTCTTCAAATTTGTAAATAGTCAGCATTCTGGATATTTAAAGGGTATGTTTGAATTCAATAGGGAAAATCGAGGTAGAGGTCATCAGCATAAACTCATTATGAAACAAAGTAGGACTAGGCTACGACAGTCATTTTTCAGTAGAAGGGTTGTAGGACATTGGAATATGCTACCAGGGGATGTCGCTGATGCAGTGACACTTGCTTCCTTCAAAATTAGATTAGATAAATAATTTACAGAGAAGGGATTAGTTCATAAATACTCGTGGGATTAGCCTTCTTTTATGCAGGTAGAGTAAGGTGATTTGAAGAGGCGAGACTGGTGGGGGGGGGGGGGGGGGGGGGGGGTGCAACCTCGGATGGGCCCAAGAGGCTCTTTGTTGCACTTTTCTTTTATGTCTTTTATGTCTTTAAGCCAGTGTTTCAGGTCAAGTACGAAGGCCCACTGACCAGTCACACAGTCACACAGGTCAGTGACCTGTGTGACATCCCACATGCTTGCTTGCAAACATCACAAATGCATTTGTTAGTTGCTGAGCTTTCAAACTATACCCATATTGGCTATGCTGTAACATATTATGAGAAGCCAATGCTGCAGGTCAAGTCAGACCATGTGTGTGAAGGTCACACACAACCTTTTCGACATCCCACATAATCAAAAACATCATGAATGGATTGGTTAGCCTACAGCCTTTCAGATGAGACCCATATCAGCATATTTTTAACATAATGGAAATCACTACTCAAGGGTCATGTCAGGTTATGTGACAGCACATATTTTAAGTACCATTTCTTCTAAACTTATGAATGGCCCACACCAATTTCCCCACTTTGTAGAGGACATGTTGGGCAATGTTATATGTAAGAATGAGCCAAATTGGAGGTGGCATGATTTTTGCTATTCAAATTTCTAGATTTCAGTTCAAACTTCAAGGTCAAATCAGGCACATACAACTTTAATGTTTTATGTGCAAAATAAAGTTGGGCCCATTGCCTATTGCATGCATTTTGTTTTGTGAGAAAGGCACAACAACTTGGTAAGTTATAAGCTCTTGAACTTTGGGATGTAATGGGGTCAGGTCATAGTTCATTGACCTCTAAGCTCAGTGACCCCAGGTCAAATTTCCAAATAAAAGCACCTGAGATGGGATTGGCAATAAACAGACATGCATGCAAAGCTTGAAGCAAATCGGAGAGGGTGCTGTATTTTGGTGATCAATTTGACATGGAATGCCCTTATGGACATTTCTTATGTGGTTATGGCATGTTTGAAAGTGAGAATGTACCAAAATTTATCTAAATTTAGATCCAATGTACTTATATGGGCATCACCCCACCAATTGTAATACATTTATTGATCAATCTATTTTTGTAATCTTCTCCCCGCAGTTTGCCCAACTGATCTGGAGACAGCGCAATTATGGGTATGTACAGCAAGTCTCTCGATACCCAGCACCAGCTTGGTCTTAAGACCCATTGAAAATGGCATCAATCTGCATGGTTGAACAGTCAGCCATATCACATCATATGCAAAATATGACCTTGAACAGTGTACATTCATTCAGAAAAGGAAGAGATCCTCAAACCACTGCCCACACTTTGACGTAACAGTATAACACAAAACAAAACATAGTACATCATACAACTGCAATACTACTAGAGGACAATTTGAATTGTTGTTATGGTTTGATACAGCAACGATAAATACGATGCGTAGGTCGGTAGATAGCCGATAGGTAGTTAGGTATGTTGTTGTTGGTGGATTAGGGCGCTTAGCTGAGAGGATAGTTAGGTAATGACTTACCTAATGCTTTGTAGCCTTTTTGTTCAGCATCTCCCAAAAGCCAATGAGTTGTGTCACAAGAAGGGAAATCCACACAAGACTTGTGATTCCCTCTTGCTTATGCCGAAAATAAGCCCAAGATTTGTATTCACCCCTTCTCAACACTCACACACTCCCGCAAAACACAACATCCGCACAATACGCACAGCACCGTACTGATTTGTTTTTCAACGCATATGTTGTTGTTTCTTTTACAGTTAGTGTATGCGGTAGAAAATTATACTGTTGCAAAGATAGTCATGAACGCAGGGAGATTCTCTTACCCTCAAACATATACGGGTGCATCTACTGCATCCTACCTCTTCTCAAATGCTTCTTTAAAGCTAAGCTTGAAACTTTTATGTAATATTGTCCGTTTGTGAAAATGAGTAAATCATGACCTTGCTTTTGTCAGAATTATTATATGTATTAGTCTATGTTGTACAACTAATACTGAAAAGGTCGCAAACATTTAGCCAGAAATATATAATGTAGTTATATATATATATATATATATATTTGTTTTCTAGCTGCAGGCAAAAATAACTAATAAAGGAAAAATATAGATAGAGCTAAGAGCGCTTGCGACTTTCACAGCGTGGTTGTGATGATAAGTGCCGCATAAACACGCGTGCCACGTGAGGGTGGCATCAGCGGCAATCGGGCACAGTATTCTATTTACCGTGGGCACAGGCAAGAGCCAAGATTACTTTACTAATGGTAAGCGCAGGGTGCTTAGAATACTAAAGAGTGCTGTTCACAACGCTCCAAAGCGCGTAAGGGTCATTCCACGTCAAATCGTACAATACATTCCCCGACCCCCTTTCGATTTCAATAAAAGTTTGAGCGCGTGCGCAATGTGCGCAATCATACACAAACTTTTAGCTCCGTTCGACCTCTGAGGTCAGAGTTACTGGTCATCTTAGGTTGCAAGTTTTTACAGACATTGTATCATTCAAACGTGCATATATTGTCCCAAAAAAAATATAGGAAGGTGCAGTTGCCACCAAAGCACAGAGATATGATCAGACTATGTATTGCATCCAATTAACTTCCATGACCTAAATTTGACCTTTTACCTGGCAAGGTCAAAGTCAACAATTCAAGTTTGTATTATGTTGCCTGCCCAAAAATGAACCTAAATTTAACATGAGAGTGGTTACATCATTGTCTCAAAGCATGTGCAAAAGAATGGTAGACACTTAAAAGTTTTTTAAGATATGGGTGTTTTTAGCATAACTGTCATGCCGGTTGAACGTACCCTGTGGCCAGACTGGAAAATATCCATGCACTATGCTGAACACCTCCGCAACCCATCATGTGCCAAAATTGGGCACACCAAAATTTCCACAGAAATTTCACC
The DNA here is from genome assembly GCA_036785665.1 of Chirona hameri. Classification (NCBI taxonomy): domain Eukaryota; kingdom Metazoa; phylum Arthropoda; class Thecostraca; order Balanomorpha; family Balanidae; genus Chirona; species Chirona hameri. The sequence goes on along the minus strand of JAXIVJ010012013.1, from coordinate 29,651 downwards.
AACTTTGTGCCAAAATTAAAAGCTAATTGAATGTGTTATATTTAACATATCCTTTCCTGGAGGCTTCTAAACAGGTTTAGGCGCGACCATTAGTGACCAGGCCTTGCCGGCGAATGGCTAGGGCCGACCCACTGTTTTTAGTACCACTCTCCTCTGGCCTCCCGGGCAGGTCGGGTCAGACCTGAGTACCCCACTGACCCAGCAAGGGTGCAAGATGAAGCAGAGTCGCTGGGCGAGGATATTGCAGTTGTGGTGCAGCCACATTCAAAGTGCTGCAGTGACATGCCAGACAATTTCCAATTATTCTAGGTGTATACCCGACTGGAAAAAAATACACGCTTTCACCAACATGTCCAGCGTAATTCGACGATTGCGCCGAAAATTTTGGCGCACGTCCAGCGTAATTTAATTTAGCAAAAGTTTGCCGCACAGACCCCCGAGATTCCGGTTCCATCCTTCAAGCCCGTACGACTGGGTCCACTGTCCACTGGTCCACAACTGGCCTGCTCCTGCCAGGAGCCTCGCCACTGACTCCACAATTCAGTCGGGGAAATTATGGTTAAATTTTATATTTTCGGAAACTTCCATTTTTGGAAAGTGCGTTCCCATTTATAGAAGTAATTTCCCAAAAAATAATAAAAGGCGGAAAGTCGGGGGAGCTGGCGAACAGGTGGCCTCCACCATCGCTGAGCACCTGCCACGTGGACAAACGGTACTGGGTGGGGTCAGCGGTGACGGCCAGCACCAAAGCAAACGGTTCACAACTGCCGTTCTGTGCGAGGGGGTGGAGCAGCCAGAGTGGTACTCTGTGCTCTGGGAAGGCGCTCACTGGATGGACCTTGCCATGCAAGACAGGGGGGATCTAGCCGTGGGTTTTAGGGGAAAATCCGGTGTCGTATTTCTAAAAAGTTGTTGAGTGGGGGATGGGGGCGTGACCGATTTTTTTTTGTGTGGGGGTCGGCTAATATGACGGGAAAAAATGTACCCCCATTTTTATGCGTGTGCGTTTGCAGCATTTTTAATGTGGGTAGGTAGGCACATGTTATTTAGCACCACAAAATTTTACGGGTTTGCCTGATAAACCCAGAAATATGGGCCTTGTAGAGGATAAAAAGCTAAAATGTTATTCATTCAATTCACCATTACAACGAACCGAAGGCTTCGTCATGACGATGGCCACCGATGTGACGCCGCGAAGCGACGTGCACATTTTAATTTTAGGTCGTGGAAAACGAAATGTTAATATTGGAACCAGACCATGAGAGAGGAGCCAAGCCTCAGGTAACCCGTATTCCTGGTTGCACATCTCGGTATGATGACAAATATTGACAAATATTGAAATTTTACGAGTTTTCCTGATAAAACTCAGAAATATGGGCCTTGTAGACGTAGAGGATAAGAAGCTAAAATGCTACTCCTTCAATTCACCGTTACAACGCACCAAAGACGATGACGATGGCTTCGTTATGACGATGGCCACCGATGTGACGCCGCGAAGCGGCATGAAAATTTACATTTTAGGTCGTGAAAAACGCAATTTTAATATTGGAACCAGGCCGTGAGTGGAGCCAAACCTCCGGTAACCCCTATTCCTGGTTGCACATCTCGGTATGATGAAAAATATTGAAATTAAGGTAGTTTTTCATATACATATTCCTCAGATAGTAAATCACGATGACCGGTGGCAGTCAGCGCTCAATAGTACATATGATAATAACTATACATTACATATGTACTGAACTGCAACAAACAACGGGTAACAGTGCAAAAGGTTTAAAGGAAATAGTTAACTTTGGAATTTTTTTACCCAACACGATTTGATTATATTTTTTAATACAATTTCTTTTTATATTGTCAAAAATGGCCTTATATCGCGCCGATTCAGGACAGAAGGCAGTACATTTGTATTGTTTATCAAAACTATATGCATACTCTCTGAGTCAGAGTCCCGACGTCACGCGAATGTAAAAAATGGTTCAGCCAATCAGATTCGAAAGTAGTCGCGTAAAGATAGACTCGCATTGGAGATGTGCCAACCGGCGGCCGGCGATTCGCTTGCTTGCACCAGCTGCAAGCTGATTGGCTGATGGTATATCCTCTGCCCGGGCTAGAACCAGTACAACATTCTTTCGCCAGCACCGCATTCCTTCGCCAAAAACTCAAATATATTCGGCTGGAGAGTCTTTTCAGTCAAGAAAACTTGCAGATAGGAGTTTCCCAACACGGGCTACAAAACTGCTATCTCAGTTTAAAACTAATGTTGAAGGTGAACTATTTCCTTTAAAAGCAGCAAGAGGTAGAACGACTTTTCCGCGCATAAATAGTCCCTGTGGATCTTGAAGAGGCTGGGGCGAGATGGCTTGGGGAGATGTTCCTGGCCTGGTCCCACTATTAAGCTCTTCGGTCCAGCAAGTTGGGCACCGCTGGAGCAGCTTCCGGGAGCCAATGTCCGCGTCGCCTCTTTTCGGCAGACTAGCTAAACATGTAGCCCGCTTGAAAGTTAATATTGTATGAAGGGAGTGGGCCCTGGGGCTAGCAGTTAGGTACCGCTAAGGAGAGCCTCTGCCAGACACTTAATTAATTCATTTTCTCATTTTCCAAATTTTTATAAGCAATTGCGAATTTTGTATCATGCCGCGAAGCGGCACAATATTTTCAGGTTTTTCAATGTGGATAGCTGGATTTTGACTGCTGCAAAGGCAATGTTTACAACTGTACGTCCGACCGTTGGGGGGGGGGGGAAATCATAGTTTCAGGACCTTAGGGGGGGGGGGGGGGGCATGGCCCCTTGCCCCCCTGGATCCGCCCCTGATGCTTTGCACTGAAAGACGGTGACACCCTGATGCCGAGGCTGACGCGGCGCTGCGAGGCCTTCTACACGCTGACTTCACATTTATATGTCTTAACAGGTGTTGTGCATGCGGTGTAGCACCCAATAAATTTTGGCGCAACAGCCATTGCGCCGAAATTTCAGCGCAACGGCTCTGCTGAGGCGTTCAGCGTAGTGAGTGTATTTTTTCCAGTCGGGGGTGTATACGCCCGTTTTACTCGTGCTCGGAACAGGCTCCGCACACTTACCCGCAACCTGCGTGCATACTTCATAGCCACAAAGTCCCCACCCACCCACCCAGTGTCATGAAAATGTTGTTTACAAGAGTGTGATGAATCCTGATAGGACGTCACTATTCTAGAAGGAGGTGGATATCAAGGTTAACATTTTTATGACATTAACCCAACAATCGATGCTTCAGGCGGTCAGCAGTATATTTACAAATATAGCTGTTCCGATAATTTGAATATTTATATTTGCAAGTTCATAGATGCATAGATTGCAAGTTCAGAGGACTTTTATGCAGAACAATAGTCCCTTACTCCAGCTGTGCTACTTACATAGATCTCAGATCGTTAGAATGCTCCTAAAAGTGGGAAATATACATTATTTTTACATCTTTCACATTATTTTTTGTGTGTATCGAATGGTACTTGAATTTGCTTCAGATGGCAGCTGAATATTGTGAGACGTCTCACTGGCGCAGTAAATACAAGACGCAAAATCCACTGGCTTTCTGGCCTGGTAGTGTGTTGTGGTGACGGTTTGTGTGGTGCTGGGTGAGGTGTATGGATGACATACTGTTTAATGGGTAGGTAGAGACCTAAGTAGGTAGGAAGTCTTCCTAAAAAACATGATCTTCCTAAGGAAGATCATGTTTTTTAATCGAGTTTTGATTTAGATGCTATTTAGCTTGATCGCTAGTGTCGTCGTTTTGATGGCAAGTGACATGACAAAAAAGTTAATTTAGGTGTGGCTTTCCACTCATATTTGTGAAATTCAGGATCCCCCCCCCCCCTGAGCAAACCAGTTTACACTTGATAAAATGTGATTTTCCTGACGACCCCCCCCCCCGTCAACATAATTAAACTTGTGATGAGTCAAATTGAGTCGACTCAAATCTATTTTTTAGTCGAGTCAATTCAATTTTTGCAAAGAACGCTTGAGTCAAGAGTCCAGTCGATTCAATTAAAAAACCACTTGAGTCGAGAGTTAAGTCGATTCATTTTGTTGAAACAGCACTTGAGTCAAGAGTCGAGTCAGTGCTTCAGCTGTTGAGTCAGACTTGAGTCGACTAAACACAATTGAGTCGTTCCAAGTCTGGCTACGATGCAATTGACGATGTGTGTGTGTGGGGGGGGGGGGGGGGGGGGGGCGCCTAGCCTGAAGGTGGTTCCTGGCCTGAGGGAGACATTTAGCTTGAGGACGGCACCTAAGTTGATGGAAGCGTCTGGCCTGATGCCAGGACCTGTCCTGGAGGCGACGGCACCCGGCCTGGGGGCGGCATCTGATCCGACAGCGGCACCTTCTCTGATGACGGCGCCTGACCTGAGGGCGGCACACGGTCCGAGTGCGACACCTGGTCTAAGGGAGGCGTCTGTCTGAGGGCGGCACCTGGCGCGAAGGCGACAAGTGCCAACCGAGGGTGGTTGCCGGTCCCGAGGGCGGCACCTTCTCTGATGACTGGACCTGGTTTGAAGGCGGCACCTAACCTACGGGCGGCACTGGTCCGAGGGCGGCATCTGGCATGAGGGCGACACATGACCAGGGGCGACCCCTAGCCTTAGGGCGGCATCTTCTCTGATGACGGCACCTGGTCTGAGGGCGGCACTTGACCTGAGGGCGGCACCTGGCATGAGAGCTGCATGTGACCTGAGGGCGGCATCTGGCCAAAGGGTGGCACATGGCTAGGGGGCGGCACCTGACATGCAGGCAGCAGCTGACTTGAGGGCGGTGCCTCGCCAGAGGGTGGCACGTGACCTGAGGGCGGCACCTAGCCTGAGGGCGGCTCCTGGTCTGAGGGCAGCATACGCCAGATATCAAACCCCGAAACCAGGCCTATTTCCGCGCCTTCGGCGCGAAATTGTCTGCTTAACGCGGCCCTTCCGCGCCATCGGCGCGGAGGGGGCGCACTGCGACTTCGGCGCAGGGGGTGGCCGCCCCCTCTGTATCCGCCCCTGGCCACATGTATGTATATACAAATACATATCCATTTATTATATAAGCCGATGTTTGATATGTTGCATGTGTACAGTGACCGATCTGCTCTGCTCGCAGTCGGCATGGCGCGGCCGTTCTACTCCGCTCCGGTGAAGTACCGTCCCGACTTCCCGCTGCTGCCGGGCCAGGTGCGCCTGCCGCCGCCTCATGTGCTGACCGGGCCGCCGCCACAGCCGCCGCCGCCCGGCCTCCACCCGCCCGGCTTTACCAGCGACAAGCCCTGGATGACGCCGCATTTGGTGGCCGAGATCCGACGCCGAAACTTCCTACAGAACCGGGCGGCGCGCTCGGGCGCCGAGCAGGAGCGCGCCGCCTCCGAGCAGCAGCGCCAGCTCGTCAACCGGCTCGTCAACGACGCCAAGGAGCGCTTCTGCCTGGCGCACCCGGAGCGCACGGACGAGATCCTGGCATCGGACCGGCGCGCACGGCCGTTCCACTGCGGCTCGTGTGACCGCAGCTACACCACACAGCAGCAGCTGGACGAGCACTGCCGGGAGCACGTGCGCTGCGGACTCGACGACTGTCCGTTCACGGCTCACCCGCGCGTCGTCGAGAAGCACGTGACGATGCAGCACCAGACGGGCCTGGCCAAGGTCATCATGGCGATCAACACCCCCGAGGCGATCGCGCGCTGGCGGGAGCAGCGGCGCGCCAACTTCTGCCGTCCCGAGTCTGCTGAGCGTCGGCAGACTGAGCAGGCGGAGCGGGCCGCGCGTGGGATCCGCATTTCGGCGGCGGGCGGCCGCTTCCCGCCGTCTCAGGAGCGGTCGGGCCGGGGCCGGGGCCGCGGCGGCAGGGGGGCCGGCCAGTGGCGTGGCAGGGGGCGCGGCGCGCGGCCTCGGCCGGCCGAGCCGCAGCCCCTGCTCTCCGACAGCGACGAGGAGACTCCGCGCCGCCTGCCCAGCTTCGCCGGGATCCTGGCGGAGCCGGTGCCCGTCCGTGGTGGACGGTCCGACGGAGAGTCTGAGGCGGGCTCCGATGCTGGGGAGAACGGTGCGGACTCGCTGGAGCCAGCGGTGGGCTCTGTGGTCTCGATGGCTACTCAGGCCGGCACACAGGACAGAGAGATGGGCGTATCGCCAGTCCCAGCCGAGAGTGTTCCGATTGGTGGCGAACCTGAGCCGTGTCCCTCAGAAAAACCGATGGAGACTGAGGGGTGTACCGAAACTGAGCCGATCGAGGCCACGTCTCAGTCGGACCCAGACCCCCGCGGAGACGGCAGCGGGGCGGGGCAGGTAGCTGCCGCTCACAGTGCCGATTCCGACACAGCTGCCACTGCGAGCGGCCAGGCAGGCGAACTGCTCACTACTCCGGCGGCCACAGACGGTCCTCCTTCCACTAGCAGCTCGTCCCGCCGCGCCACTCCAGACCCCGACAACGGCGGCGGCCGGGGCCGCGCTCCTCCAGTCGAGCCCGGACACGACACCGGCGGCGGTCGGGGCAGGGGTGGCCGCTGGCGGGGGCGGGGGCGGCGGGGCGCCGGTGCCGGTGCCCAGCAGCCGCCCAGGAAGCGGCGCCGGCCGTTGACGCTGCTGGAGAAGCTGCTGGCCCCGAACATCCGGCGGGAGAGGAACATCATCCTGCAGTGCGTGCGTCACGTGGTCAATGAGGGCTTCTTCGATGGCCAGCCGCTGGGTCGGGTCCGGGCGGCTCCCCCTGCACTGGCGGCGGCGGCGGCGGCGGCGGGGGAACCGGAGGCCGCCGGGCAGACAGACGGCGGGCCGCAGCCGGCCGAGGTCAGCCCGGAGCAGGAAGCTGTGCTGCCGGCCGAGGTCAGCCCGGACCCTGATCAGGAGTCTGTGGTGCCGGCCGAGGTCAGCCCGGACCCGGAGCAGGATGCTGTGGTGCCGGCAGGGGGCGCCGCGGCCGCCGTCCGGCAGACGGAGGAAAGGAGCAGCCCGAATCAGACCGTACCGCGGCTGCTAGGCGGCGCCTACTACGACTCTGACGTCATCACAGATTCAGACTGACCTGACCTGACACCTGACTGCTGACCGCTGAGCCGGTCAGAGTCGCCGTGTCGCCATTCCCGTCAGCAGTCGTCAGCGCTCCCGGCACGTGTGCGAGTCAGCGCTCCCGGCACGTGTGCGAGTCAGCGCTCCCGGCACGTGTGCGAGTCAGCGCTCCCGGCACGTGTGCGAGTCAGCGCTCCCGGCACGTGTGCGAGTCAGCGCTCCCGGCACGTGTGCGAGTTAGCGCTCCCGGCACGTGTGCGAGTCAGCGCTCCCGGCACGTGAGACTCATGAGAGTCAGCGCTCCCGGCAAGTGTGCGAGTCAGCGCTCCCGGCACGTGTGCGAGTCAGCGCTCCCGGCACGTGAGACTCATGAGAGTCAGCGCTCCCGGCACGTGTGCGAGTCGGCGCTCCCGGCACGTGAGACTCATGAGTCAGCGCTCCCGGCACGTGTGCGAGTCAGCGCTCCCGGCACGTGTGCGAGTCAGCGCTCCCGGCACGTGTGCGAGTCAGCGCTCCCGGCACGTGTGCGAGTCAGCGCTCCCGGCACGTGTGCGAGTCAGCGCTCCCGGCACGTGTGCGAGTCAGCGCTCCCGGCACGTGTGCGAGTCAGCGCTCCCGGCACGTGTGCGAGTCAGCGCTCCCGGCACGTGTGCGAGTCAGCGCTCCCGGCACGTGTGCGAGTCAGCGCTCCCGGCACGTGTGCGAGTCAGCGCTCCCGGCACGTGTGCGAGTCAGCGCTCCCGGCACGTGTGCGAGTCAGCGCTCCCGGCACGTGTGCGAGTCAGCGCTCCCGGCACGTGTGCGAGTCAGCGCTCCCGGCACGTGTGCGAGTCAGCGCTCCCGGCACGTGTACGAGTCAGCGCTCCCGGCACGTGAGACTCATGAGAGTCAGCGCTCCCAGCACGTGTGCGAGTCAGCGCTCCCGGCACGTGTGCGAGTCGGCGCTCCCGGCACGTGTGCGAGCGAGGATGCCGCGCATCTGTGGGGATACGGCAATGCAGTGCAGTGTGGGGTGGCGATTGCATCGCCGACCACGTGAGAAGCGTCAAACTATTTGTTGAACATATTTTCGTGAGGATGTAGGTCAAACGTGTCCGTTAAAAATAAACTCGCATGTTTTGTAGATGCAGCGTTTTCAAACAAACCATGATGATATAAGCCGTTTTATTATGGAACTGATGCATGCCACACTCCACAAACCCATACGATCTGGTTGCAAATGTTGCCTTCGCAAACCCAACGAAACCATGAACATGAGACGAGACGTTACTATTTCAGCATGACAACATACAATGCAGTCCAAGCGAGCGGCGCGGGCAATTAATTCTACACGCGTCAGGCGGAGAAACCGCGAACGGAAGTTGCTATATACATTCTACAATGCTCTGGCCAGGCCTCGGCTCGCGTTTTGTACCATTCTTCAGTGACGAGCCACCTCGTGTCGGTCCCTCGTCATGTGGACGCCGCGGCGAGCCGTGTGCCAAACATCACGGTACGTCCACAGTCGGGTCGGCCGCCGCACTGGAGGCGCCGCTGCCGGCCGGCACGGCAGCGGCGCGGCTGGCGGCCCCTTACCGCTGGTCAGCCAGAAGCGGCATGCTGGCCGCCTCAGAGGAGGCGGGCGGCGCCGCCGGCGCGGCCGGCGCGGCCACCAGGTCCCGGCCGTCCGGCAGGCGGATCTGGATCTGACCGGCGTCGAAGTCGGCGGCGGACGGCGTGTCGGGCCCGGCCTCGCCGCCCGGCGGGAACGGAGCGTAGTCGGCCGTGTCCACCAGACCTCCGACAAACTCGTCCAGCACGTCCCCCACGGCGGCCGCCGCCGCCGCCGGCTCCTTCTGACCGGTCGGCCGGGGCTCCGGCGCAGCGACCGCCGCCGACTCGGCTGCTGCTGCCGCCGACTCGGCCGCTGCTGCCGCCGACTCCGCCGCTGCAGCCTTAGCCGAGGTCTCACCTCGCTCAGGGACAGCAGTCGAGTCGGCCTCCGTCGGAGGCTCGAGGGCGGCAGCGGTCTCCTCCATGGGCTCATCCTTCGGCCGCTGATCCGCCGCCTCCTCAGTGGCCGGCGACGTGTCCATCAGCTGCTCCGGCGGCCGGTCGGCCGGCTCCCCCATCTGAGCCGCCAGAGCCTCCTCCAGAGAAACGCCGGCCGGCCCTGACGCAGCCGAGGCGGCGGACGAGGTCGGTGTGGGAGACGTGGCCTCGTCCGGCGTGGCCACGACCTCTCCCTGCGGCCGGCCGGTGAGCGGGGACGTCTTGGCGGCGGCGGGCGGCGGCGGGGGCGACTCGGTCGGCTCGGTCGGCTCGGTCGGCTCGGTCGATTCGCCGGTGGTCAGGTACAGCCCTTCGGGCAGACCGGTCAATACAGACCGCTCGGCATCAATCTGGCGGGCAGCGTCCAACGGTCAGGGCAGCTGTGGCCAGCAGTGCCGACAGGGCAGAATGACACGAGAAAGCACACAACCACCCACTGTCCTGAAAACAACCGGTATACTCCCATGCCGACAGGAGAACTATATACTGCCGTCATGTCGGCTGAAAATGGGGTGTGCTTGCACTGCCAATACATAATATATTGCGGCAAAATAAACAGACAGGAGCCTTAACCATCATATGCTTCGAGGGTGAATGTAATTATCAACCATTTCGAACGTTTAACTCCAGGGAAGGCTACAGCCTACAGTAACAGTAATAAGAACATCGCTACAGCCTACAGTAACAGTAATAAGAACATCACGACCTGTTCCACACAGACCACTCAGCCCGTTGCTCTTTGACAGGCGGCTGGTACAGTCTCCGCGGGTACCGACAGAACCCCGGGCCAGCCGGCCGGTCGGCATTACCACCGCGGCCGGCCGGTCGGCGTTACCACCGCGGCCGGGCCGAGACTAGCGGCAGCGGCTCCACAGCCAGCGCCACTCACCACACACGTGGTGCCCTCGTCACCACGTCATCGGCCGGCGAGCGCAGGGCGTGACGAACCCGCTCCCTAAACCACTCACCACACACGTGGTGCCCTCGTCACCACCTCGTCATCGGCCGGCGAGCGCAGGGCGTGACGAACCCGCTCCCTAAACCTCTCACCACACACGTGGTGCCCTCGTCCACCACCTCGTCATCGGCCGGCGAGCGCAGGGCGTGACGCACCCGCTCCCTAAACCACTCACCACACACGTGGTGCCCTCGTCCACCACCTCGTCATCGGCCGGCGAGCGCAGGGCGTGACGCACCCGCTCCCTAAACCACTCACCACACACGTGGTGCCCTAGTCCACCACCTCGTCATCGGCCGGCGAGCGCAGGGCGTGACGCACCCGCTCCCTAAACCACTCACCACACACGTGGTGCCCTCGTCCACCACCTCGTCATCGGCCGGCGAGCGCAGGGCGTGACGAACCCGCTCCCTAAACCACTCACCACACACGTGGTGCCCTCGTCCACCACCTCGTCATCGGCCGGCGAGCGCAGGGCGTGACGCACCCGCTCCCTAAACCACTCACCACACACGTGGTGCCCTCGTCCACCACCTCGTCATCGGCCGGCGAGCGCAGGGCGTGACGAACCCGCTCGCGAAACCACTCACCACACACGTGGTGCCCTCGTCCACCACCTCGTCATCGGCCGGCGAGCGCAGGGCGTGACGAACCCGCTCGCGAAACCACTCACCACACACGTGGTGCCCTCGTCACCACCTGGTCATCGGCCGGCGAGCGCAGGGCGTGACGAACCCGCTCCCTAAACCACTCACCACACGTGGTGCCCTCGTCCACCACCTCGTCATCGGCCGGCGAGCGCAGGGCGTGACGAACCCGCTCGCGAAACCACTCACCACACACGTGGTGCCCTCGTCCACCACCTCGTCATCGGCCGGCGAGCGCAGGGCGTGACGAACCCGCTCGCGAAACCGCTGTACGCAGTCGGCCATGGAGTCACATAATCTGCCGATACTGCCGTCAGACTGAGACAGCAGCGCCGTTACTAGCTGCTCCGGCGTCAGCGGCGCCTCCAGCTCCTGCCGGCACGGTCAGCAGGTCAGTAGGGTCAGCTGGAGCCAGGTCAACAGGGTCAGTAGGGTCAGCAGGGTCAGCTGGAGCCAGGTCAGCAGGTCAATAGGGTCAGCAGGTCAGCAGGGTCAGCTGGAGCCAGGTCAGCAGGGTCAGCTGGAGCCAGGTCAGCAGGTCAGTAGGGTCAGCTGGAGCCAGGTCAGCAGGTCAGTAGGGTCAGCTGGAGCCAGGTCAGCAGGGTCAGCTGGAGCCAGGTCAGCAGGTCAGCAGGGTTAGCTGGAGCCAGGTCAGCAGGGTCAGCTGGAGCCAGGTCAGCAGGTCATCAGGGTCAGCTGGAGCCAGGTCAGCAGGTCATCAGGATCAGCTGGAGCCAAGTCAGCAGGTCAGTAGGGTCAGCTGGAGCCAGGTCAGTAGGGTCAGCAGGGTCAGCTGGAGCCAGGTCAGCAGGATCAGCTGGAACCAGGTCAGCATGTCATCAGGATCAGCTGGAGCCAGGTCAGCAGGTCAGCAGGTCATCAGGGTCAGCTGGAGGCAGGTCATCAGGGTCAGATGGAGCCAGGTCAGCAGGGTCAGCTGGAGCCAGGTCAGCAGGGTCATCAGGGTCAGCTGGAGCCAGGTCAGCAGGGTCATCAGGGTCAGCTGGAGCCAGGTCAGCAGGGTCATCAGGGTCAGCTGGAGCCAGGTCAGCAGGGTCATCAGGGTCAGCTGGAGCCAGGTCAGCAGGGTCAGCAGGGTCAGCAGGGTCAGTAGTGTCAGTAGGGTCAGTAGGGTCAGTAGGGTCAGTAGGGTCAGTAGGGTCAGTAGGGTCAGTAGGGTCAGTAGGGTCAGTAGGGTCAGTAGGGTCAGTAGGGTCAGCTGGAGCCAGGTCAGCAGGATCAGCTGGAACCAGGTCAGCATGTCATCAGGATCAGCTGGAGCCAGGTCAGCAGGTCAGCAGGTCATCAGGGTCAGCTGGAGGCAGGTCATCAGGGTCAGATGGAGCCAGGTCAGCAGGGTCAGCTGGAGCCAGGTCAGCAGGGTCATCAGGGTCAGCTGGAGCCAGGTCAGCAGGGTCATCAGGGTCAGCTGGAGCCAGGTCAGCAGGTCATCAGGATCAGCTGGAGCCAAGTCAGCAGGTCAGTAGGGTCAGCTGGAGCCAGGTCAGTA
>JAXIVJ010012013.1:0-10000 GCA_036785665.1 Chirona hameri | reverse complement strand
GCCTCCCCACCCCTCCCCCTCCGCGTGCCGCCTGGTACTGACCGGTGCCGTCGGCCGCCGGCTGCGGCTGGTCCCCGCCGTCCTGTTCCGCGGCCGGCTCGACGTCGTGGCCGGCGGCCGGCTCGACGTCCTCGGCCACCTCCTGGTCACCGTAGTCTGAGTACCCGCCGTCCGAGTCATCCAGGTCGGGCTGGTTAAAGTCCAGCCTGCAGACGGTACACATGCCAGGTCAGCTCAGGTCAGGTCAGGTCAGCTCAGGTCAGGTCAGGTCAGCTCAGGTCAGGTCAGGTCAGCTCAGGTCAGCTCAGGTCAGCTTAGGTCAGGTCAGCTCAGGTCAGGTCAGCTCAGGTCAGCTTAGGTCAGCTTAGGTCAGGTCAGCTCAGGTCAGGTCAGCTCAGGTCAGGTCAGGTCAGCTCAGGTCAGGTCAGCTCAGGTCAGCTTAGGTCAGCTTAGGTCAGGTCAGCTCAGGTCAGGTTAGCTCAGGTCAGCTCAGCTCAGGTCAGCTCAGCTCAGGTCAGCTCAGGTCAGCCCAGGTCAGCTTAGGTCAGGTCAGCACCAGACAGCAAGCTGTGAGTCTGGACTGTCGACTTTGAAAAGAAGCGTGGTTCATCATGTGAATATTGCACATCATTGCAGAGCAGAATGCAGTAATGCAGACATTTTAATTGTGAAGATCTTCAAGGAATCTGTTGAACGAATCTGCAGCCGCTCGATCGTCTGCCCCACCTGTGGATGTGTTTGTAGTCCTTGACCATGTGTTTTGGAGGCTTGGAGACACGACCCGTACGCGTCTTCGTCGTCGCGATCTTCTTCTTTTCCAAGGGCTCCCCCTGTAAGAGGGATAGTCAGTCAAAGTAGGAAGCATCCGATCCATCACTAACCTGGTCTAATCATTAAATGGACATTGTCACCTCGCAGGCCAATATGGAGTTTTTGGTGTGTATCGGTCGATTAAGCGTGTCCGATTTCACCTGCAAAATTGTATTCCCGAAACTCCCCCCATTTAGATGAAAAAATACATTTGCGCCACTCATGCTTGCCAAGCATTCGTAAAATTGGAGTCGCCACATCACTATTTAGAATCACTTCTTTGCGGACTGTTATTTTCTTTTGAATGTTGCAAACTCAACATCACCATTCCGTCAGTGCACATTAAAATTAAAAAGAGTATGCAGTAAATTATATTTTCAACAACCGTAGTCTCTTCCATAATAAAACAGCAAGAATTGCTATGGCTCGACTTTGGGACCGTAGGAGTTATGTGACCTATACCTTATAACACAGATATACTTTTCAAGGTCAAGTCTCGGCGAATTCGCACGCTTCGGCTTTGGGCGGGCGCCAATACCACAGCCAAACTGGATGAGAGCGGCCATCATGAATCTAGCACTGAGCACAGCTGGGACCAACGTTTTGGAGTCAGAAATAAATACAAAATGCTTTGCCGATACACTGCTTTAGGTGCTGCGGGAGCAAGTTTGAGCTTGAGCATACATGATTGTTGATCCCCACCATTCATTTAAGTTGCTTTTTAGAAATCCTCCGGAGGCGGCAATATCCCTTTAACCCGCGCACTGTTGATTTCCGCCCCCCCTCAGGTTTTTCAAAGATAGCGAAAAAACGGCGGCGCGCAGCGCCGCCGGGTTTTGGCACACCTGTTAGGACATCAATTGCGCACACTTTGAAGAAATAAATAACCACGGGTCATCTCAGGCCAGGTCACCAGACCAGGTCAAGTGACCCCACCTCAAACAATGTTTGCAGTTGTGCCAAAGCCAGAGTTTGTAACCGATTAGTTTGAAACTTACAGGATGTCATGAGGGCATAAGTACTTACAATTCGTTTATCTCAGAATTTTGATATCGGTGACCTAAGGTCAGGTCAATTTCGTAACCTCCCCATAATAAGTCAATGGGGAAATATACAAATGCTTCCTATTTCAACGATATGCATGATATTAGTCCAATTACTTCTGGATCATGTTATTATAGGATATTATTAACGATCCAAGTGTAAGTTTTGTTCAGTGACCCCTATTGGGTCATTTGAGGTCATGCGAGGTCACCATCACTTTTTTGTCAATAACTGCCGACATAATAAAGATAGAGAAGGAAAACAGACATCAATGTGTTTGTCTCGTTGAGACACGTCTTACCATATGCAACATGCCCTACTTGGGTCACCACTTGATCTTCACCTGAGGTAAAAAATTTAAGTTAACTTAACAAGGTCACCATGTATATAATTCAAAGCGCCTTGCCAAGATAAACACAATGGCGTAAACAGTTTTCGGTTATCTTTATTACGTAAAATGTGAATAGCGAAACACTATTTAGCCAAAAAAAGTTTTTTTGTGTTTTTTTTTTACCACTGGAGCCACAAATATTGACCTGAGATCAAATTTGAGGACACCTCACCGATTGCAAATTTCACTGGCTGGCGTTTGCTTTTTTCCGTTTGTTTCCAACTAGCATAGTTTCTGAGATATATGGGAATTTCTGGAGCTATGTCCTAAAACAGGAGAGAAAAAAAAACTGGAAAATTCACCTTTGATGACCTCTGGTGACCTCAATTTTGACCTGACCTAAAATAATACTGAAATACTTTCGATAGAACATGTATCAAGCTATCAAATGCCGTTTTCCGCTTCTCGCTACGTAGCGTAGTTTTCGAGATATCAGGGGGGGGGGAATCACCCCCTGCAGTTCGTGTTCGGCGCAAAGCCCCTGCAGTGCGCGGGTTAACCCGCGAGTTACTGGGGGTGGGGGGGGGGGCTATTTTTTGCCCCCCCCTCCCGTTATTTTGCAATAACTCCTAAACCAACACCCGTATCGTCACTAAACTTGCAGTAACTTCTCTCACATCAATTCTACATATGTTGGCAAAATTAAAAATATAAGGCTATGATAGGTCAACCGGGAATGACGTCAGAGTGACGTCATGTTCTTCGGTTTTTGTTGCAAAATAATGGTTTGCGGAAAACGCTGTCAAAGGTACGATACTTGAGATAAACTAAATTGTATTAAATCAAATTACTGACAATAGACCGGGCTATGAAACTGCTATCTCGGATTTTTGAGTTTTTTTAAATTCAAAATTTTGAGAAATCCAGACATTTTTTTTTAAAACAAAATTTTCAAGAAAAAAATCACAATTATCCAAAAACCGGAATATATGTGATCGAGACGTATGCGGTGAATATGTGTACCAAATTTAAAGTCGATATCTTTAAAAATGACCGAGTTATGACCTTTAAATGACAAAAATCCACCACTTCTCATAGCATTACTATGACAAAAAACGCATTTACATTTTTGCTTTTTACTTCTATTTATATGGAACAAACAATGTTCTAAGGTCATTTTTCGCGTTCTAGACGAAAAACAAACCCATAAACATGTGTTGCAACGCCTAATGACCGTAATCTGCAGTTTGACCTCGTGACCTCGGATGACCTTGACCTGACCTTAGAAAGGTACTTAGAAGTGTCAGACATACGAATCATACTGATCTATCAACGGCTTATGCGTTTAATATCGCAATTTTGCGCGACAATTCCATCCATAGACCTTTTGACACGGTCAAACATTTTGTACTTGACCTGACCTGTGACGTCATCGGTGACCCCGAGGTCAACAATATTATGTTTCCCTCGATAAATTTCCCAGGGCTATCGAATGCCGTTTGAATTTTTACATTCGGTCCAGTAGTTCCGGAGATCAGAGGGGGGCAAAAAATAGCCCCCGCCCCCCCCCCCCCCCAGTAAGTCGCGTTATGAAATATACCCCAGTAACTCGCGGGTTTAAGAGCTCACCAGGTTAGGACGACTGGGCCACCCGGCCGGGCGCCCACCCTGTCACAATACAGCAACAGGAAATCTCCTGGAGCATCCTTCATACATTAAGCCAACGCTCTACCACACAATATCGTACCAGGCTGGTACTGACACTGTCAGCGTACCGGTACTGACACTGTCAGCGTACCGGTACTGACACTGTCAGCGTACCGGTACTGACACTGTCAGCGTACCGGTACTGACACTGCCAGCGTACCGGTACTGACACTGTCAGCGTACCGGTACTGACACTGTCAGCGTACCGGTACTGACACTGTCAGCGTACCGGTACCGACACTGTCAGCGTACCGGTACCGACACTGTCAGCGTACCGGTACTGACATGACACTGTCAGCGTACCGGTACTGACACTGTCAGCGTACCGGTACTGACACTGTCAGCGTACCGGTACTGACACTGTCAGCGTACCGGTACCGACACTGTCAGCGTACCGGTACTGACATGACACTGTCAGCGTACCGGTACTGACACTGTCAGCGTACCGGTACTGACACTGTCAGCGTACCGGTACTGACACTGTCAGCGTACCGGTACTGACATGACACTGTCAGCGTACCGGTACTGACACTGTCAGCGTACCGGTACTGACACTGCCAGCGTACCGGTACTGACACTGTCAGCGTACCGGTACTGACACTGTCAGCGTACCGGTACTGACACTGTCAGCGTACCGGTACTGACACTGTCAGCGTACCGGTACTGACATGACACTGTCAGCGTACCGGTACTGACACTGTCAGCGTACCGGTACTGACACTGCCAGCGTACCGGTACTGACACTGTCAGCGTACCGGTACTGACACTGTCAGCGTACCGGTACCGACACTGTCAGCGTACCGGTACTGACACTGTCAGCGTACCGGTACTGACACTGTCAGCGTACCGGTACTGACACTGTCAGCGTACCGGTACTGACACTGTCAGCGTACCGGTACTGACACTGCCAGCGTACCGGTACTGACACTGTCAGCGTACCGGTACCGACACTGTCAGCGTACCGGTACTGACACTGCCAGCGTACCGGTACTGACACTGTCTGCGCAGGCTGCTGCCGATGACACGACAGCTGCAGCAAAAGCAACTTGAACAGACACAGGGGTAACCACAAGAACAGTGCTTTTGGCGACGAAACCTAAACCCTAGTATATCAATACTTGATCATGATATTTTTCCGTGGCGTGACAAAAGCCCTAATGGTCCATTAGAGCTATGAGACGGTTTGCAGGCACAGCACGCCTGAGGCAATGGCATAAACACTGGATCAGGGTTGTGCCCGATTGCGCAATTAACTCAAGTTACTCCCGTCTTGTGAGCAGCCCCTCACAACTGATAGGGAAGGAATTCCAGGGGTCGGGATCGGATCAGTAAAGGTGCAAGATTAGTAACAGATGTTAGACGATAAATTGCTCCTTCTACATAAATCTAGTACCTCCTACCGGCAGCGCTCGACACTCTGCTGCCACCCTGCCCCAACCGTGAGGGGTCAAGTACAAAAGGGTGACAACTTAAGTCAATTACGTCATCGAGCACAACCCTGCACTGGATGACATATCATGGCTTACACCACAAGAATACGAGTTGCTCGTACCCAGACGAATTTAGACACCAGAGAGAAGTCAAAGGCCACCACACACCGTCAGTGTTGCCAAATTCATTTTGCATTAGTTGGCAGGAGGTAACCGATGATTCAGGAATGTCGTGAATCGTGATTTTGGAGGCGACCGAGGAACGTAATGAGACATCCATGATCCAAACACCTCGAGTTCTTTTCTCCACATCAAAGTGACATTTTGTCCTCAGACCGTGTCAAATAAACGAGCACAGAATGATGAAATCAAGGAACCCTGAATGAAATCCTGAAAAAGTACATAGGTGATAACATTGCTCATAACTTTTTTTGAATATTGCAATGCTGCTGTTTTCCATTGTGATCACCGGCACGTAGCGACAAAAGTGCTCGGAGGATGTTAATAGACCCGTTTTTATGACAGGAGTGAATCTGATTAGGCTTCAATCGGACTCAACTCACGAAGGAAATCAGATTACAAGTGGGAAATCAGGATTACAAGTGGGAAATCAGATTACAAGTGGGAAATCAGGATTACAAGTGGGAAATCAGGATTACAAGTGGGAAATCAGGATTACAAGTTTCCATGACCGTACGAGAGGAAATCCGGATTACATTCGGGACTCCCACCCGTGTTTCTCACGGATGATGTTGACGATTGGGGCTTGCGGGCGCCACAACTGCCAGAGTTATATCAGGCGCCCAGAGGAACACATTTTGCGCAGCACGTTCTTGCCATCGTGGCATTTATTATGTGCAAGTTTCGTGGTTCTAGACTACAATTCCAAATTTCATTCTAAAATAACCCTTGAACAAAACGAGTAGATGGAAGGAAATCCAATTTCGTCGATAAATCCCGTGTCTATGATCCACTTACAGAATCTAATCCGCTTTCGTAAAACAGGCCTTTTCAACGCCGCTGAAATCGGGATTTGAGAGCAAATCCGGATTAACTAGTCATGGAAACGGGAATAAAGTGGACCTGTGTCATCCCCAAACAGGATTTGGCCCCGCTGGTCAGGTCCGGCGGGGCTCAGAGCAGGATTTGGCCCCGCTGGTCAGGTCCGCGGGGCTCAGAGCAGGATTTGGCCCCGCTGGTCAGGTCCGGCGGGGCTCAGAACAGGATTTGGCCCCGCTGGTCAGGCCCGGCGGGGCTCAGAGCAGGATTTGGCCCTGCTGGTCAGGCCCGGCGGGGCTCAGAGCAGGATTTGGCCCCGCTGGTTAGGTCCGGCGGGGCTCAGAGTAGGATTTGGCCCCGCTGGTCAGGTCCTGGCGGGGCTCAGAGCAGGATTTGGCCCCGCTGGTCAGGCCCGGCGGGGCCAGAGCAGGATTTGGCCCCGCTGGCCAGGCCTGGCGGGGCTCAGAGCAGGATTTGGCCCCGCTGGTCAGGTCCGGCGGGGCTCAGAGCAGGATTTGGCCCCGCTGGTCAGGTCCGGCGGGGCTCAGAGCAGGATTTGGCCCGCTGGTCAGGTCCGGCGGGCTCAGAGCAGTATTTGGCCCGCTGGTCAGGTCCGGCGGGGCTCAGAGCAGTATTTGGCCCCGCTGGTCAGGTCCGGCGGGGCTCAGAGCAGGATTTGGCCCCGCTGGTCAGTCCGGCGGGGCTCAGAGCAGGATTTGGCCCCGCTGGTCAGGTCCGGCGGGGGCTCAGAGCAGGATTTGGCCCCGCTGTCGGGTCCGGCGGGGCTCAGAGCAGGATTTGGCCCCCGCTGGTCAGGTCCGGCGGGCTCAGAGCAGGATTTGGCCCCGCTGGTCAGGTCCGGCGGGGCTCAGAGCAGGATTTGGCCCCGCTGGTCAGGCCCGGCGGGGCTCAGAGCAGGATTTGGCCCCGCTGGCCCCCGGCGGGGCCCAGAGCAGGATTTGGCCCCGCTGGCCCCCGGCGGGGCTCAGAGCAGGATTTGGCCCCACTGGCCCCCGGCGTGGCTCAGAGCAGGATTTGGCCCCGCTGGACCCAGGCGGCACTGACCGCCGGTCTGTGGCCCCGCTGGTCCCCGGTGGGGCTCAGAACACCGCTCGGTACCACCAGGCGGCGGCTGACCGCCGGTCTGTCGGCCTGTGGCCGCTCTCCCTACCGTCTCCATCTCGGCGTCTTTGCCGGGGTACCAGTCCTCGTCAGGTCCTCCTTGCGCGGCCGTCCGGGCCCTCTGCCCTGCCGCGGCCCCTCCCCGGCCTCGTCCCCGACCCCGGCCGCGGCCGCGCGGGGGTGTAGTAGGAGCGCCACGACCGCGGCCGGCCCGCGAATCCTCCGGGTACACCCACCCTGCGGGTCAGAACACAGAGGTCAGGTCACGGCAGAGTACACCACCCTGCGGTCAGAGCACAGAGGTCAGGTCACGGCAGGGTACAGAGGTCAGGTCACGGCAGGGTACACCGCCCTGCGATCAGAGCACAGAGGTCAGGTCACGGCAGAGTACAACCACCCTGCGGTCAGAGCACAAAGGTCAGGTCACGGGCAGGGTACACCACCCTGCGGTCAGAGCACAAAGGTCAGGTCACGGCAGGGTACACCAACCTGCGGTCGGAGCAGAGACGCTGCCTTCCCAGCAGATCAGCTGCTTCCTGAGCAGTCCCCGCCCCTGCCTATCCGATATCTGCTCCTCTAAGCTGTACGTACAGTTCCGGCCTACCAAGCCCCCCCCCCCCCCCCCCCACTCTCACACCCACCTCATCATCATCATCACAATGCTTATAAACAACTCATGGTAACAGTAGCAACAATAGTAAGAGAAACAATGACGCAATATAATAATAATCAAAGCAATAAGAGCAGAGTGGCGCAGAAGCGCAATGCACTTGAATCTAAGCACCTCTCTGCAACTTAAAATAACGAAAATAGCAATAGCACATGCATGAATCAACTGCCGCCGCCACGACAGCTACCGAACAGTAGAAGTGCCCCTGTCTTGCCGACACTTCACCTGTAGACGATCCGCGTGTTGGTGTTGGCGTCGTAGATGGTGTTTTTGGCGTTGCCCGGCACATTGAGCCTGCTCTGCTGCAGCACGGTGGCGATCTGCTTCAGCTGTTCGGCGCTGAGCGGCTGCAGCGACTTGAACGTGTTGCCCTGCTGCACCAGCTGGATGGGGTTGTCGCTGGAGCCGAGCGGGGCGGGTCGGCGGCGGCGCGGCGCCGGGCGCTCCAGCAGCGGACGCACCAGGATCTTGAGGCCGGGCCGCGGCTCAATGAAGTCGGGCAGCTGCTGGCCATTCATCGGCGTCAGATCACCGGAACGTCAGGTCGTCCTCGGACGGGTCTGCCGGCAGACAGGGGCAGTGAGGGTCCTGCCGGCAGACAGGGGCCAGTGAGGGTCCTCAGACGACGGGACAGGGGCAGTGAGGGTCTGCCGGCAGACAGGGGCAGTAAGGGTCCTGTCGGCAGACAGGGGCCAGTGAGGGTCCTGCCGGCAGACAGGGGCAGTGAGGGTCTGTCGGCAGACAGGGGCAGTAAGGGTCCTGCCGGCAGACAGGGGCAGTGAGGGTCCTGTCAGCAGACAGGGACAGTGAGGGTCCTGCCGGCAGACAGGGGCAGTGAGGGTCCTGCCGGCAGACAGGGGCAAGTGAGGGTCCTGTCCGAAGACAGGGGCAGTGAGGGTCCTGCCGGCAGACAGGGGCAGTGAGGGTCCTGTCGGCAGACAGGGACAGTGAGGGTCCTGCCGGCAGGACAGGGGCAGTGAGGGTCCTGTCGGCAGACAGGGGCCAGTGAGGGTCCTCCGGCAGACAGGGGCAGTGAGGGTCCTGTCGGCAGACAGGGACAGTGAGGATCCTGCCGGCAGACAGGGGCAGTGAGGGTCCTGCCGGCAGACAGGGGCAGTGAGGGTCCCTGCCGGCAGACAGGGGCAGTGAGGGTCCTGTCGGCAGACAGGGGCCAGTGAGGGTCCTCAGACGACGGACAGGGGCAGTGAGGGTCCTGCCGGCAGACAGGGGCCAGTAAGGGTCCTGTCGGCAGACAGGGGCAGTGAGAGTCCTGTCGGCAGACAGGGGCAGTGAGGGTCCTGTCGGCAGACAGGGGCAGTGAGGGTCCTGCCGGCAGACCAGGGGCAGTGAGGGTCCTGTCGGCAGACAGGGACAGTGAGGGTCCTGCCGGCAGACAGGGGCAGTGAGGGTCCTCTGTCGGCAGACAGGGACCAGTGAGGGTCCTGCCGGCAGACAGGGGCCAGTGAGGGTCCTGCCGGCAGACAGGGGCCAGTGAGGGTTCTCAGATGACGGACAGGGGCCAGTGAGGGTCCTCAGACGACAGACAGGGGCCAGTGAGGGTTCTCAGACGACAGACAGGGGCCAGTAAGGGTCCTCAGACGACAGACAGGGGGCCAGTGAGGGTCCTCAGACGACAGACAGGGGCCAGTGAGAGTCCTCAGACGACAGACAGGGGCCAGTGAGGTCCTCAGACGACAGACAGGGACCAGTGAGGGTCCTCAGACGGCAGACAGGGCCAGTGAGGGTCCTCAGACGGCAGACAGGGGCCAGTGAGGGTCCTCAGACGGCAGACAGGGGCAGTGAGGGTCCTCGACGACAGACAGGGGCCAGTGAGGGTCCTCAGACGGCAGACAGGGACCAGTGAGGGTCCTCAGACGGCAGACAGGG
>JAXIVJ010012012.1:10000-41680 GCA_036785665.1 Chirona hameri | reverse complement strand
ACCAACTCACAGCGTATGTCGAGGTCCGGACCAACTCCCAGCGTATGTCGAGGTCCGGACCAACTCACAGCGTATGTCGAGGTGTGGACCAACTCACAGCGTATGTCGAGGTCCGGACCAACTCACAGCGTATGTCGAGGTGTGGACCAACTCACAGCGTATGTCGAGGTCTGGACCAACTCACAGCGTATGTCGAGGTCCACAGAGTGGCTGCCGGTGCCGATGTCGTTGGTGACGTCACAGCGGACCGTGGCGGCGTTGAGCTCGCGTCCGATGGAGCTGAGCTTCAGCTCAGTGCCGTGGTCCCCGACCACCACCTCGTCGCGGATGAACCACTTGAAGATGAGCTGAGGATGGCAGCCGAAGTTAGTGACGGCGGTGTGACGAGAGTTAGCTGGGATAAGGGAGTGGGAGTGCATGCACAAGGGAGTGAGCGTAAACGAAAGAAACGAAATACTCTGATAGCTCAAGTTGATAATGTGGGCGATAAATGCGAAAGCAAAGAAAAGCGAGCAAAGTAAAAATTGTTAAATTGCACACGTCAACGCGAGTGTTATTCTATTGCATTTATGACTGGCATGCCAATATGTAATACATACAAAACAGTCAGCTGTCTTAGCTTCAAATTTTCGCCATAAAACCATTACACGCGCGCGCCTTCAACTTACATCATCATCGGGATTGGCGGTGGCCGAGCATTTGAACGCGACGTCGTCGTACTCGTTGACCTGTGTGGAATCGACCTCGACCAGCACCTCGGGCGGGTACCTTACGTGTAGCGTCAACGCCACCGACTGGGGCTCTCCAGCGCGTCATTGTGCGGCCGACAGGTGATGTTGGCGCCGTCGTGACGCGCCTTCGGCTCCAGCAGGATCGTCGACTCCACCACGTGCCGCTTGCCGTCCGACATGAGTCGATCCTCACTGGTGATGTTGTTCTCCAGCTTGGTGCCGTCGCTGTCGAACCACTCCAGCTGCCGGAGGTTCCCGGCTCGGTCAACAGATGGCAGCACCAGCATGGCGGTGGCGGCACGCGCTCGGCCGGAAGCGCGGCACGAACATCAGCGAGCGGCGCGGCGCGGCGCGGCGCGGCCGACAGACAGACAGATAGACAGATGGTGACCGGAGTCGGCCAACAAGTGGTGCAGCTAACGACGGAGCGGCCAGACGGCGCTGAGCAGCGCGCAGCGACCGGCGCACAGTCAGCTAGGCCGCACCGGCCGGCAAACAGAGCAATTCCCAGAGCCATTCTCGTAACTGATCGCTGATGCTGCGGAGCGGTCCCGTCTGCCGGCGACGGCTGACAGCACTGTGGAGTCCATTCCATACCGTTCTTGTCTGGGACGTAGCCAAGGGAGGGGGCACTGGGGACATGCCCCCCCCCCCTTGAGCAAACCAGTTTACACTAGATAAAATGTTATTGTGCTGACGACCCGACACCCCCCCCCCCCCCCCCCCCCCTCCCCCTCCGGTCAACAATTAACGGAGCGAAATTTGATGATCTGCCACTGAAGTACCCCCCCCCCCCCCCCCCCGATAAAAATCCTGGCTATGTGCCTGGCACCCCTCCCCCCCCCCCGATAAAAATCCTGGCTATGTGCCTGGTTCTTGTAGTATTCTAATGCAGCGTCTGTCTGAACGCTGATGGCATTCAGGCGATGCTAAGTCACACGCTAAGTCAGTCTTGCTACTCAATAACAGGTAAACGATCTGAGACGCGAAATAAGAGCAACACACATCGCCGGAGAAGGCAGCAACCCACTGAGCCCACCAGGGGCGGCGGAAGCGGGGGGCAGAGGGGCAAGGTGCCCCCATCGAAAGACGTAGGGGGGAACATATATTTTGCCCCCCCCCCCCCAAAAAAAAAAGAAGAAGCAATGCACGCATCGAACGCTCATATTTCGGCAGTCCGATATCGAAAACCATTATGTCCGACCACATACCTTCGAAGGCTTTTCCTTTAACCTGAATGAGCTTACCATTTCGATCTCGGTAACTAGTCCAATATAGTCCAATTACATCAAAACTGTCTGGTCTTGGCTAATGGGGAACTCCCCCGAATGTCCCGAACTCCCGAGGAACCAGCGAGATTCTCGCGGCTATTTTGTTATATCTCGGTCGTTTGACCAATGAGATGACCCCCCCCCCCCCTCCCCCTTGAACCTCGAAGGGCCTAATAGCCCGAGGGGACCATAGACGATCGAAGTGACTCGAAACGAATTTCACTCCGTTTTCAAACAAGGCGCAAGTAAAGTAGTAGGTAGTAAAACAACAAAGCGCAAGGCCTGAGGGCTCTGCCGGACTGAGAGGGCCCTCTGGCCAGGGGCTCAGCCACGGGAGGACGGGGGACAGGAGGACGTGTCCCCCCCCCCCTTTTTGAGCCAGGAGAGATTACCCCCCCCCCCCCCATTTATCTCCCTGACAAACAACTAGAAATCAGTATTCAGTTGTACTAATTATTTTTACTTCTCCACTGTTCAACAAGCTGTCGCTGACGCTTCACCTTCACCCCCCCCCCCCCCCCCCCCCCGCTCAACAACTTTTCGCTGACGTTTCACCCCCGCTAAAAAACAACTTTTCGCTAACGCATCACCCCCCCCCCCCCCCGTGAATAACTTTTCGCTAACGCACCACCCCTCCCCGGTCAACAACGGTTTGCCCCCCATCCCAAAATAACTTCCGACGCCCCTGGAGCCCACGTGGCTGGAGAAGGCAACAACCCACTGAGCCCACGTGGGTGTAGAGTGTAGACTATATATAGATATAGCTATAGCTATAGCTATAGATACAGATACAGATACAGATACAGATACAGATACAGATACAGATACAGATACAGATACAGATAACAGATACAGATACAGATACAGATACAGATACAGATACAGATACAGATGCAGATGCAGATACACACACACACACACACATATATATATATATATATATATATATATATATATATATATATATATATATATATATATATATATATATATATATATATATATATGCTTACATATGACTCAGCTGAGAACATCACACGACACTGATGTTCGTCTCAGTTTGACATAATGTCATTACTCCATCGTCGCTATTCCTGATCGGGTAAAATGTTAAATGTTTATCGAGCTGGCTCTAGATTTACCGGGCGTTAATAATCATGACCTAAGATTTGTACCATTATTCTCCGGTCCGGGGGGGGGGGCGTGACCTACCACTGGCGGCGGTTTTCCGCCTCTGCTCTCGCACTGCAGCTGGATGACCACTCCTGCGGTGGTGGAGAGCTCCTCTCCCTGGACTATGCGGGGCGGACTGGGCGGTACCAGCACCGTGATGCGCGCATTCCGCGACCTGAGAGCACGACACACATCAGTCAGGGAGTCGGCGCTGAGCGGCGGGGCGGGGTGATGGCGGGGTGATGGCGGGGTGACGGCGGGGTGATGGCGGGGTGACGGCGGGGTGATGGCGGGGTCGGGGTGATGGCGGTGTGATGGCGGGGTGACGGCGGGGTGATGGCGGGGTGATGGCGGTGTGATGGCGGGGTGATGGCGGGGTGATGGGGTGATGCGGGGTGATGGCGGGTGATGGCGGGGTGACAGCGGGGTGATGGCGGGGTGACGGCGGGGTGATGGCGGGGTGATGGCGGGGTGATGGCGGGGTGATGGCGGGATGATGGCGGTGTGATGGCGGGGTGACGGCGGGGTGATGGGGTGACAGCGGGGTGATGGCGGGGTGACGGCGGGGTGACGGCGGGGTGATGGCGGGGTGATGGCGGGGTGATGGCGGGGTGATGGCGGGGTGATGGCGGGGTGACAACGGGGGTGACAGCGAGGTGATGGCGGGTGATGGCGGGGTGACAGCGGGGTGATGGCGGGGTGACGGCGGGGTGATGCGGGGTGATGGCGGGGTGATGGCGGGGTGATGGCGGGATGATGGCGGGGTGATGGCGGGGTGAGCCAGGGGCGGTGCGGACAGGCGGGAGTCAGTCGGTCTGATAGATCGGGCCCTCCCTCTGCCGGCGACGGGCCATCAAACGCTGCCGCCCGTCCGGAACGTCGCGCCGACACATACATAAATTATCGACGCATCGGCAGTCAAACGCCGCCGTCCGTGGTGGATCGACGCAATCAGCGTAACAAGATTGGCCGCAGACAGAGAGCGGCAGGCAGGCAGCACTTTACTGGCCAGGCTGCGGGCAGCGCTCCGAGCTCGGTCAGCGGGGACGGGAGATCGACCGAGGGGCCAGACCAGACCAGGCCGGAACAGACCAGGCCAGGTCAGGCCGGAACAGACCAGGCCAGGTCAGCGGAACAGACCAGACCAGGTCAGGCCGGAACAGACAAGACTAGACCAGACCAGACCAGGCCGGAACAGACCAGACCAGACCATGCCAGACCAGATCAGATCAGATCAGATCAGATCAGACCAGACCAGACCAGGCCAGGCCAGGCCAGGCCAGGCCAGAGCAGAGCAGAGCAGAGCAGAGCAGAGCAGAGCAGAGCAGAGCAGAGCAGAGCAGAGCAGAGCAGAGCAGAGCAGAGCAGAGCAGAGCAGAGCAGAGCAGAGCAGAGCAGAGCAGAGCAGAGCAGAGCAGAGCAGAGCAGAGCAGAGCAGAGCAGAGCAGACAGACCAGACCAGACCAGACCGGACCAGATCGGACTGACTTACACACCGCTAGGTTACCACCTGCTCCCTGTCTGCCCTAAGCGTCAACGGGGAGATGTGCCGACGCAGCTTAAATATATAGAGAATCGCACAAGTACATAAATAAAATAAATCATACATAAATGTCTCAAATGCGACCAGTCGACTAGTAAATACCAGGTAAACAACCACAGCCGCCCAGCGGACATCTCCTGTTGGGCATGTTGTGCAGACGCCCCGCCAGCATCCGTGGTGTCCTCAGAATCCTCTCCGGCAGCTCACGGCAGATAAAGTTGGCTGCCACGAGCAGGAATTTACATATGATGACCTAAATTGAGCAACTTGTGCCGGCCGACGGTCGACGGCGGCGCCGGTAACGACCACCAGGCAGGGGCACAGCTCCGGCCGGCCGCCGCCGCCGCCACCCCAGCCGGCCAATAACACGGCTAGCTGGCCATGGCCGCCCGCGAGAAATGAACGCACGCCGAGGGAAGCGACGCGGTCGAACGACATGGCCGTCGCGCCATGGCACAGCGCCCGCGGCGCCCGCGGCGCTTCACGCGGAACGCCCGCAATGATGGCGTCGTTTGCAGCTCTGCGTAGCCGACAGGGTTTTTTTTTTTTTTAATAAATTATTTTTATAAATTTAGTCCGAATGTTTTGTATGGATGGATTTCTGAAGTCGGGACCCACGCTAAGCAGAGCTTGTTGCGCAGGTCCTGACCTCACCACCCGATCGCGCAATTCCTGTTGGCCGGCAGAATTTAGAGACGAAAGTTGTACGTGCCCGACATACCTGGACACGGTCCTCCCCGCTCACTGACGTCACCTGACCTTGAGTGCGACCGCTGCCACTGGCCGCAGGCCATCCCAGTCAGAAGCAAACAGCGAGCGCCGAAGCGACTCGAACCCTGGCTGCCACACCGGGATAGGTCAGAAGTCCAGCGCTCTCCCACTGAGCTACAGGGGCGGACAGGGTTGCCAGATGGGTTGCCACGGTTTCGGTACAGGGCCGTCGTGACACGGGTGGTAGAAATTCTTCGTCGAAGCGGTGGTGATGGTAGAATTCGCTCACGTGTGCTACTAACACGCCGAACTTGAATGACTTCAGAATGCAATGCCATCGTCATGGTAGGGTTGGTTGGCTGGTTGGTTGGTTGGTTGGTTGGTTGGCTGGTTGGTTGGCTGGCTGGCTGGCTGGCTGGCTGGCTGGCTGGCTGGCTGGCTGGCTGACTGACTGACTGACTGACTGACTGGCTGGCTGGCTGACTGGCTGGCTGGCTGGCTGGCTGACTGGCTGACTGGCTGACTGGCTGACTGGCTGACTGGCTGACTGGCTGACTGGCTGACTGGCTGACTGGCTGACTGGCTGACTGGCTGACTGGCTGGCTGGCTGGCTGGCTGGCTGGCTGGCTGGCTGGCTGGCTGGCTGGCTGGCTGGCTGGCTGGCTGGCTGGCTGGCTGGCTGGCTGACTGGCTGACTGGCTGACTGGCTGACTGGCTGACTGGCTGACTGGCTGACTGGCTGACTGGCTGACTGGCTGACTGGCTGACTGGCTGACTGGCTGACTGGCTGACTGGCTGACTGGCTGACTGGCTGACTGGCTGACTGGCTGACTGGCTGGCTGGCTGGCTGGCTGGCTGGCTGGCTGGCTGGCTGGCTGGCTGGCTGGCTGGCTGGCTGGCTGGCTGGCTGGCTGGCTGACTGGCTGACTGACTGGCTGACTGACTGGCTGACTGGCTGACTGGCTGACTGGCTGACTGGCTGACTGGCTGACTGGCTGACTGGCTGACTGACTGGCTGACTGGCTGACTGGCTGACTGGCTGACTGGCTGACTGGCTGACTGGCTGGCTGGCTGGCTGGCTGGCTGGCTGGCTGGCTGGCTGGCTGGCTGGCTGGCTGGCTGGCTGGCTGGCTGGCTGGCTGGCTGGCTGGATACTACCAGCTGAGATAAGGTTACACAGCCCGGCGGTGTTTCAATCAAGTCCGGTACACTCCCGAGAGACTGGGCTGTTTCCTGGGACAATTTCTCGGCACGTGCTGTCCCCACCCACACCACCCCCGGCACAGCATCCCATCAGCTACAGGCTACAGTGAGCCCACGATTTGAACTGGGGGATTTTACGACCGCTAGGTAATGGGAAACAAACCTTGTCGGCGGTCTGGGGCAGGGGGAGTGGGGCCGGGGAGGAGGCACGCGCTGGGTCAGGTTTCCCCCGGGGAATACACCGCTGAGCACGGGTTAGTGCTGGCAGAAACGCCTGGCCACGGCACGCCAGATACAACGCCAGTACCGCTCGGCTAACCCTGCAGCGCGACGAAAACATGGCACAGAGGATTAGACTGAACTGGAGAATGAAGGATATATACATGTTTACACAGGGATAGTTCCTAGTGGTGGTGCGCTGAAACGATGCTTATTTTATTAGACTTTGTGTCGTCTGAATTAGAAGCGTACCATATCGATTCTAGCTGAACTTGGGGATTTTAGCATGGTGGTGCTGTTGGAACTCAAGAAGTAAATCGCAGTCATTGTTTGTAGTGGTTTAGCGATAGTAATAAAAGCTCAACAATATACTTTAATGGACGAGCGCCTGAAAAAGATGTGTTATTGGACGAGCCGAAGACGAGTTCAATAATAAATATTTCAGGCGAGAGTCCATTAAATATTTTATCATGCAACTGTTCGCCCGATCCAATAATCCAATAATTCATGACCAATTATGTTTGATCCAATAACAAAAGTGTGGTTAGATCCTGTAGGGTCCATTATCACTTCCGGTGTTTTTCCCCATTGGCTTCAGCATTACGATCCATAAACACCTGCATTTATTGGTCAAATATGTGTAACACGTGCTGAATAGGAAACGGTCTCTCAGTTGCATGATAGTACCTTTCATCACCCAACGATGCATGCAAATGCTTACATCAAATAAGAATGTTTATCTAACTTTAATTTTATTAAAACAGCGCAAGAGCTTTCATCCAAAAGATATTGCATTTACACAAAAGTCCTGGTAAACACAACACTTGGTGAGGTAAAACTTCGTCCCCACTGGAACCCCCGCTCACTGCTCAGTTCCGTCCAACATCACCACTCGGCACTTCGACAGAGCCCAATGACGGGACACTGCGTCGCACACTCAACAAGTTCTTTCACTAACGCAGTGTCGCCGTCTCTACCCGGGTGCCAGACCTACAACACATTCCCCCTCAAGTTCGGCCATTCTCTCGGCTAAAACTTCCAGCCCGTCCGTTCCACAGAATCAATTCACTACAGACCGACTCCGAGACGTCGTCTTCGAAGCCGTGCTTTCCAGAACAACCGACGAATAGTCATCTGGTTGAGACGTATCGCCGACACTTGGACTCATGCTGCCGGTAGGATTATTACAGCCATGATTGGCCTGTCTGTCGTTGCATGCATTGTATCGGCGCTGATGGGCACACGGGTCGGCCGCTGACACCGGGCGCTGCCGGCGACTGAATGTGTGCAGAGATAACAGTGAACCGGCTTCCGCCTGAGGGTTCATGGAAGTCTTTGTAGCTTGTAGTCGACTGGAAGCAGAACCGTAACTTTCCGCTGAATATCCCGCACGCAGTGCCGGTGCGGCCTTCAGAAGCGCATGTCCTGAGTTATCACGGTGCTTTTCCGGCCAGATATTATGATAACCGGATATTTATACGTGTCGTGGTTATTTGCATGGCATATGACCTTTGCATGGATTTTAACTGACCTAAATTGCCAGCAACAAAAGCCAAACTTCCAGATCACTGCCACCATGCACTACATGGTGCATCGGGCATGTAGTGCATACACTTAGAGATAATTTTTAGTGTAGATACTCATTATTCAGTAAAGTATATATTCACAGATTCTATTCCGGCAAAATTGTACCTAACCTCCACCATTGCTGTTAACGAACAGATATGGAAATGACATTAATCAATAGCTGACTACTTCTACTACGCAAACCCCGCTGCCTGCCCCTCACCTAATGCCGGGCGATCCGGCGGCGGCGCCGACCTGGCACTGGAACACTGCGTCGTCCTCGAGAGCCACCCGCTGCACCTCCAGCGAGTAGATGCCCTCCTGGTCGCCCCCGATCATTCGGTAGCGCGGCCAGGAGGGCAGGTGGCGGTCGATTCCCAGCCCGAACTCGTCCCGGGTCCACTGTACCGGGCCGACCGCGTCGTCTACCTGTCAGTCAGGGGACGAGCTCGTGAGGCAGGCGGCGGAGCGTGAGCGCGGCCGACTGCATGGTGATACTATGCCGCACAACTCACATGTACGCCGGCACAGCATACGCCCGGTCCGAAGTGAACAGCGAGACGCTGCTGCATCGATCACCGTTCAAATCAGTGTTTAAAAAGGAAAGCAAAACAGGAGAACACTGCAATGATCATGGGACGTAGATCAAACAGTTATTCAAACAAATGATTATGTTTTGCTTCTCCTGAGGTATGATAGAGATTCCTTGATACGTCTCTTTGTATTGAGTGTTTCAGTAGAGCGAACCAGCACTCGGCGGCTGTTAGGAAACCAATCTATTCTAGCGGAGCATTACATCAAGCCACTCAAGATCATCCCAGCTTAAATTGACTCACAACTTCCCGAGTTTTTGTACCACCAAGACCCACATCGATGTAGATGAAAATGTTGCAGCTGGGGCCAATCGGTATATGCAATTATCTATATCATCGTATTAAACCAGCGAATGAACAATCAGCCACAGAATAGTCTGCGTCGAAGAGACACGTTGAATTATCGCACGTTTGGTGAGCGCGGCATCCAAAGGTGCCACGGGTCTGGAAATTATTGGTAAGATGTAAAAGCATGGACAGTTATGGCATAGTTTCCCTCAAAGTATGAAATGGATAAGATTAATTAAATGGATCTATGATCCAATGTCATCAATTGGAATTGGAACAGACTGAGTTTTTCTCAGCTGGGAGCTTTTTACAATGTTCCGAGCATGACCCAGACGATTAGAAAAGATGGGTCCGTCTTTAAAGTGTTCCAGACTCGCGGCGCTGTCGCAGATCTGCGTGTCCGTACCTTACACGCCAGTACCACAGTCTGTCCCGTCTCCACACGCTGGTCCTCCGGCTCTCTGGAGAAGGACTGCACCGCTGACGTCACAGTGACGGCCAACGTCCAGCAGCTGACGGCGGCCAGCCAACGCACCGCCATCTGAAACATACGGCACAGACACCAGTGACGTCACAGTGACGGCCAACGTCCAGCAGCTGACGGCGGCCAGACAACGCACCGCCATCTGAAATACGGCACAGACACCAGTGACGTCACAGTGACGGCCAACGTCCAGCAGCTGACGGCGGCCAGCCAACGCACCGCCATCTGAAACACGGCACAGACACCAGTGACGTCACAGTGACGGCCAACGTCCAGCAGCTGACGGCGGCCAGACAACGCACCGCCATCTGAAATACGGCACAGACACCAGTGACGTCACAGTGACGGCCAACGTCCAGCAGCTGACGGCGGCCAGCCAACGCACCGCCATCTGAAACATACGGCACAGACACCAGTGACGTCACGGGTATCACAAGCAGGTGGCAGTTGAGGTGTTTGAATGACTTAAACACATGAGAGGATGGCGTCACCAATCAGATGCATTAATTTGGCCTGTGTATTCCTGTGTATGCCTATAATTTGGCATGCGTATTCAACTAACCTCTCAGAAGCAACTCACTATATTCATATAATCTTTCAATCTGGTTTGCCAAGTGTATGCGAGTCATAGCATGTGCTCAGCGTTCTGCAATATCCGCAATACTACATAGGATTTTCAAAAAGAAAAGAAAAAATATTCGCGGTTAGAGCAGCTGAAGTTTCACCTCATAATCTATAATTTGCAGTTCATCATCCCAACACGAAATGGGTTTCTGACTGATATACAAACATGGGACGAAAGGCAATGTTACCGCCGTGAGACCCTGAAACAACAGCATGAATACATCTCACAAAGCCCGGATGAAAGAAACGACGTCTAATGAACACTCGTTGCCTTCAAAATACTTAACTACACTGTAATTAAAGCGGTCTTGAGTCAAGTTTGCCTTAACCGTGCAGCGTATTCAAATTTAATAGCATGTGGCTCCGCTTGCTCCGCTTGCTCCGCTTGCTCCGCTTCTGAAATGTGGTATTTGACCTAGGCTTCCACTCGACGCTGAGCAAAATATATTGATGTTTGCTTAGCTTAAAATGTGTGGGAGTAATTCGTTACGCATTCATTTTAAAATCCCTTCTTTAAATAGTAGTATTGACGCATAACCAGTAAAGATCTGTAACATTCGAAAAATGGCACGATAAAGGTGAACTTCAAAGCTTATTTAAAGCAAGGAGTGCGGTTAAGAACGCAAGCAGTGCGTTTCAGACTGCGCAGTGCGAAACGAATGCTAGCGGAATCTAGATTCCTCCGTTCTTGCTGAAAGAATCTCTGAAAACGACAGGAATAGCTTTTTTTAAATCATTAAGTATACATGTCACGCGGACATTGCAAACAACTGAAGTTTTCTTCTAGTTTTGTACTAGTTTTTTTGTCCGAAGTTATGTTTTCTTCAACAACGTAATGTGACGTTGTTATGTTTTATATGTTTAGTCTGACCTAGGTGCGATTGCCAGACGAGGGAATATGAGGTTAGACTCATCGTAGCTTCAATATCGTGATTTGTGGCCCAATAATCCCTCGTCGGGCTGTCCGAATTAACAAGAGTGACGACACCACTGCGACAAAGGCGTTGTTTACGCGGCCGTCTCTGCCGCGCGACAGCTAATCCTATTCGGATCCGGGGTGGACCTAGTGAAGAGCCCTGTGGTGCGCCTCCACTTCTGCTCCGATCAATTCCGCCGAACGCTCCGATGGACGGCTTAATCACCGACTCCGCCACCAAAAATGCATGCCGTGGCTGGTGCGCCGCGGCCGGAATTAGCTGTCACGACTAAGCCGTCCGGTGAGCACTCCATTCATCTTCGCACCTTTGTTCCGAGTCGACTAATTACAGGCGCGAAGCCTGGCGGGCCGGCCATGCTCCGTCGCCGCCCGACCACGACGTAAACACAATCTGCAGCAGCCGAACTGGGGGGAAGCGACACCGCCAGCCACCGCCTCAGACAGTCGACCCTCCCCTCCCCCTCCCGGAGCGATGCAGCGGGGGCGCTTCGGAATACATACATGAATACGGAATACATACGGAATACATGAGTACTGACTCCTATGTCATCCTGTCAATGTTACTTTAGTCTCCATCCAGATCCTTCCACAAGGGCAACTTTGTAATCGTGGTGGTATTCACTATTCATGGTGGGAACTGAATACAGCAGCCTCCAGGAACTGGACCGCTGTTGCCAGCGACGAGTTAGCAACGTCGCCCGAGCTGGCACAGAGGACAACAGGGGATTCCCCCTGGCAGACAGCCACTAAAGCAAGCTACTGTAGTTAACATTTTATTTATGTCTCTATTATGTGGCATTCATGATTTTACTCAAGCACAGACATTTAAATATTATTTCTTGCTGACGGTTACGGATGTGTTTTACTGAACACGAGCCACGCACCGTCACAGCCACTAAAAAAGCGACGCGTCACACACACACACACAAACATTTCCCAGACCTCTGTCACGCCCCTCCTGAGCGCCAGGGCCACAGCGCCCCTCTCAGCCAGCTCATTAGAGCCAGACGCTGCCGGCTGCCCTCCATAGTCGGTCAGTCCCTCGCGCCAGCAAACGTCCGTCAAAAACACTCGCCAACAAAGAACGTCTGAGAGGCCCGACGGGCGGCGGCGGGACGGGCGTTCCGACCGTGTCGAGCCGCGGCCCGCGGTACCGCGAATCCTGGAGACTCGAGACGCCACGCGCCGAGCGGCGGCGGCCAGGCTGGATCGTCTCCGGCGGGCCGCGGAGCTCCTCTCTTCCGGCAGCGGCGGCGCGGTGGTGTGCTTTTTACGGCGCTGTCACGGCAAATAACCCGGCCACTAAACCGGGTAAATATTTCTGCTGTCGGCGGTGATAAAAAAGCACTTATTTACGGTCGTTCGACGCAGCGTGTCGTGAGCGGCCCGACCGCACCGCCGCCACAGAGAGACGGAGTCGCTCGGCTCAGAAAACACGGGCCAGAACAGCAGCCGCCGACAGAGCAGCGGCTGCTGCTGGAATCGTGCAAAAGCAGCTATCCTCCGCGAGTTGTCCAGGAGTAGGCTGTAGCCGCGGGGAGGGGCTCTGCTGGGGTGGCGCAGCAGTCAAGAGGTCAGAAACTCCATCTGCGAGTGACCCTGTTTGTCGCACGTGACCCCTGAGGCGGGAGGAGCGAGGGCCAGCCTGGCGTACGGCCATCGGCGAAAAATGGCCAGCACCGCAGCGCGTGGCCACGAGACAGTGACCGAACAGTGTCCCGGGAAAAAGCATACTCCCGGTATGGATTTCCCATCGCTCTCGGCGAAAATCGGGGGACCGGCCGCTGCGTTATCAGGATCAATGGCGATGGCCGTCCCCATATACCGTCCCCATATACCGTCCCCATATACCGTCCCCATATACCGTCCCCATATACCGTCCCCATATACCGTCCCCATATACCGTGCCCATATACCGTGCCATACGGAAGTGGGCTGTCGCACAGAGGGGCGGGTGCCGCCATATACCGTCCCCATATACCGTGCCATACGGAAGTGGGCTGTCGCACAGAGGGGCGGGTGCCGCCATATACCGTCCCCATATACCGTGCCATACGGAAGTGGGCTGTCGCACAGAGGGGCGGGTGCCGCCATATACCGTCCCCATATACCGTGCCATACGGAAGTGGGCTGTCGCACAGAGGGGCGGGTGCCGCCATATACCGTCCCCATATACCGTGCCATACGGAAGTGGGCTGTCGCACAGAGGGGCGGGTGCCGCCATATACCGTCCCCATATACCGTGCCATACGGAAGTGGGCTGTCGCACAGAGGGGCGGGTGCCGCCATATACCGTCCCCATATACCGTGCCATACGGAAGTGGGCTGTCGCACAGAGGGGCGGGTGCCGCCATATACCGTCCCCATATACCGTGCCATACGGAAGTGGGCTGTCGCACAGAGGGGCGGGTGCCGCCATATACCGTCCCCATATACCGTGCCATACGGAAGTGGGCTGTCGCACAGAGGGGCGGGTGCCGCCATATACCGTCCCCATATACCGTGCCATACGGAAGTGGGCTGTCGCACAGAGGGGCGGGTGCCGCCATATACCGTCCCCATATACCGTGCCATACGGAAGTGGGCTGTCGCACAGAGGGGCGGGTGCCGCCATATACCGTCCCCATATACCGTGCCATACGGAAGTGGGCTGTCGCACAGAGGGGCGGGTGTCGCCATATACCGTCCCCATATACCGTGCCATACGGAAGTGGGCTGTCGCACAGAGGGGCGGGTGGGTGCCGCCAGAATCCGTTCGCAGGTCCGACAGCAGAGCAGGGCCGATCTCGAGGTGGTGATAGTTGTTGTGCGCTGGCCACATCTAAAATCGGCCAACCCTTATTGGAATTATTTCAAATATCAAAATCAAAATATAGGAATCCTCGGATTTAATTCCTTATCCCTAAAAAAACATATCTCGTTCGCAGAAAGGAGTTAGCTGCATCGTTGGCTGAAACTCCTCTCCCAATGAACCCCAAACAAACTAGACGCTGTTAGTTTTCCGTGGGGACGTCTCGACCAAGGTCCCTTCTACATTCCTCAGCAAGACTATCACCTCTCCCACATAGGTCCCCGCGCTCGGAGAGGGGGAATTCCTCGCCAGAGCAGAAATACGAGTCCGTGTAACCATGAGCAGGCGAGGGGCGAGCGAGCACAGCCGCCTCCTGGCCAGCGAACCGAACCCATCTTATCGCCCGGGAGGCCGGAGACCGGCGGCCGGCGCTCCGGCCAAATGAACCCTGAAATCAGCCGGTCTATTCTGCCCGGCGGCTGCCGGCAGCCGGACCAGTTTGATGACGTCAGGATGACGCCGTCGGACCGGTGACGACCGTGACGGATGACGTCCGGCCCCGCCTGCGACTGACGACATCCGCCGCCGTCCGAGTCGACCGAGTCCGAGTCGGGAGTCTCTGACGGCCACCGTCCGAGTCGACCGAGTCCGAGTCGGGAGTCTCTCTGACGGCCACCGTCCGAGTCGACCGAGTCCGAGTCGGGAGTCTCTGACGGCCACCGTCCGAGTCGACCGAGTCCGAGTCGGGAGTCGTGTCTCTGACGGCCGCCGTCCGAATCGAGAGTCGAGAGTCGGGAGTCGCGTCTCTGACGGCCGCCGTCCGAATCGAGAGTCGAGAGTCGGGAGTCGCGTCTCTGACGGCCGCCGTCCGAATCGAGAGTCGAGAGTCGGAAGTCGCGTCTCTGACGGCCGCCGTCCGAGTCGGGTGTTTAGAGTCGTGAGTCTGGAGTCTGGAGTCTGAAGTTGTGAGTCGTGAGTCGTGAGTCGTAAGTCGTGAGTGGTGAGTGGTGAGTGGTGAGTGGTGAGTGGTGAGTGGTGAGTGGTGAGTGGTGAGTGGTGAGTGGTGAGTGGTGAGTGGTGAGTGGTGAGTGGTGAGTGGTGAGTGGTGAATCGTGAGTCGTGAGTCGTGAGTCGTGAGTCGTGAGTCGTGAGTCGTGAATCGTGAATCGTGAGTCGTGAGTCGTGAGTCGTGAGTCATGTGTCGTGAGTCGTGAGTCGTGAGTCGTGAGTCGGGAGCCGGGAGTCGCTGGCATCTCAGCCGCGCCGCGTGGCCGGTCGGCAGCGGCAGCAGCGGCAGCAGCGGCAGAGGAGAGCTAGCTGACCATAACCGGGCGCCGACCGACGGCCGGAGAGGGCCGGAGAGAGACACGCAACAAATGACCGGCATTCAGCTATCAGTCGCTAACGGGCAATCTGGCAGCGCCGCTGTCGGCGCCGTCTTGCAGCCCGCATCGCTCGGCGGCGATGACGGCGCCGGGAGACGATGGCGGCGGACGGGAGACGATCGCGGCGGACGGGAGACGATGGCGGCGCCAGGAGACGATGGCGGCGGACGGGAGACGATGGCGGCGCGGCGGGAGACGATGGCGGCGGACGGGACACGATGCGGCGGACGGGAGACGATGGTGCCGCGGCGGGAGACGATATCGGCGCGGCGGGAGACGGTTGCGGCGAACGGGAGACGATGGCGGCGGACGGGAGACGGGTTGGCGCGGCGGGAGACGATGGCGGCGCCAGGAGACGGGCGGCGAACGGGGGACGATGGCGGCGAACGGGAGACGGTGGCGGCGGACGGGAGACAGGCAGCAACAGACGCGCTATCAGACGCGGGAGTCATTAGACATCAGCTGTCAGTTGACAGCCATCACCTGACACACTATCAGACATCGGCTGTCAACAGGTGAGACTAGAGATGGAATCACCACTGCGATGGTGGGTTTGGCTGTCAGCCGGCGGCAGCCACAGCAACCAACACACAGCCCCACGGCAGCAACGGAGCAACATGCGAAGGGCCAGCTAAGGCTGACAGCGCGGTGGCCAGAAACTATCGCAAGTCGGTGAGATGTCAGATGATTGATAGGCATAACACAGTAACGTTTATTCCTATAATGGCAGTGTGGAGTGGATTACTGATTAACCATCTGAATTATCTATATCTGTCGTCACCAGGCCATATGTCCGCACTCTCTCATCGCCTTGCCTGCGCGTTTAGTTTCTGCAAGCCGATGCAAAAATAACGACCCGCCACTTCAAGGACATTGCCGCAAACGACATGCCACTTACGCACCACTTTTCGGCGACGAAGAGAAAATGGCGTCCAGAAAAACGCCACAGTCGAACCCCGCAACTGCTTGTAAGCGCGTTAGCCGTTACGACGTATCACTTAGTGGACTGCGTTTAGAGACATCGGGCTCATTGCTGCGGGTGCGGAACCACAGGGACGCTCTCTAAAAACGGCCCAGGCGTCTGCGGCGTCTCGGGCGGCGGCGTGGCTTCGTCAGGGTGACAGCGTGGTGTGGAGGCAGGGTGGCGGCGAGGCGGCAGAAAAGGCCCTCCCACGTGTCGGGTCGGGTCGGTGCCCGTCTCCCTCCTCAGTCGGACCAGCTGCCGCCAGCCGAGGACAAGTGCCGGCTTTTTGCCGACCCGGGGCCGACTCCACGCCAGATCAGACGGCGGGCGGCGACGCATTAGTCCGGGCTGCGCCGGCTGGGGCGGCTTCGGACAGGGTGAGGGGCCGTTAGTACACTCATCGACGCATTAGTCCGGGCTGCGCCGGCTGGGGCGGCTTCGGACAGGGTGAGGGGCCGTTAGTACACTCATCGACGCATTAGTCCGGGCTGCGCCGGCTGGGGCGGCTTCGGACAGGGTGAGGGGCCGTTAGTACACTCATCGACGCATTAGTCCGGGCTGCGCCGGCTGGGGCGGCTTCGGACAGGGTGAGGGGCCGTTAGTACACTCATCGACGCATTAGTCCGGGCTGCGCCGGCTGGGGCGGCTTCGGACAGGGTGAGGGGCCGTTAGTACACTCATCGTTCTGAGATGCGCTCCAGTTCAGTTGTGACGTTAACTCACGCCCGAGCAGTGTTTATCCTTTTCTCAGCACGTGCCACTAACCGGGAACACAGGAGAGGCAGTGTGGATAAATTAGCACTGTTTATTTTGAGGCCGAGTTCGCCAAGCGCAGCTTGCCGAGTGTCGCTGGTGCGTTTATGGTGCTCTGTGTTGCCCCGAGATTCAATATAGCCCGCCGAGAGGTCATCAGTCACAGTCAACTCAAGCTGTGACGACAAATTTGATGGTGCCAGAAACAAAATGACGTCCCCGGACAGGACTCGGTCTTTCGACAAGGGTGTCTTTCCCCACGATGCTCTCAACTGAGGCTCGAAAGACAAACTGAAGGCGGCTTAAACTCTATTCACAGACGGCTCTTCGAAACTATGGTAGACTGCTGGAGACGGTCCCAGCCGCTGTCAGATATCTCAGAAACTATCCATGCTATTTCAGGGAAGGGTCGATTTATTGCAGACGAAGTCATCCTTTTTAT
Source organism: Chirona hameri (assembly GCA_036785665.1). Classification (NCBI taxonomy): domain Eukaryota; kingdom Metazoa; phylum Arthropoda; class Thecostraca; order Balanomorpha; family Balanidae; genus Chirona; species Chirona hameri. The sequence continues at coordinate 24,002 of JAXIVJ010012012.1, read as the reverse complement.
TCAGACATTCCAAGTGAATGGCTTGAATACGCAAGGAGTCGGACTGAATGCTGAACCGGGCGCAGTGTTCAGAAGCTTAACGAGCCTCTCTATCCTATCCCCACTCCGGCGGCAGATAGCATTTGGCTGCCCGCATTCGTCGTCCATGTTGTCTCGTCCACCGACAGAACACCGCCCTGGCCAAGGGCAGGCAGTTGGGGAATGGGGGGGGGGGGCGTCTCCACCCGTCACGAGCTTGTCATTCCACTCACATGCAGATCGTGCCAAGGCGAGAGTTGAACCCGCTCGTCTCATTAGGACGTTCGGAATTCCACGGCGTGTTCCGTCCCGAACAAGAGGTCTTTGGCGCCGCCTCGCCAACGCCCCCGCTCCAACAGACTATGTGACGTCATCACCGATAGCTGGTGACGTCACGGCACGTGTAACTGGCGGCTTTCGAAACGACGCTGTGATGGGTGTGTCACGTCTGTATCGTAGCAGTACGCTATGTAGTTAGACACAGTGAAACGTTGTGAGCAGTCTCGACAGAAAGGGAAATGAAGTGATCAATGTGCATGTCATGGAGCCTGACTAGGGTTGTACTTGACTCAGAGACGGTGAGTCAATATTGACTCAAAGCCGGCGCAACTCAGTTGTGTCAGAAATAAATCGCCTTAAAATGTGTCCTTTGACAGAAGATTCGAGCCGGATACAACTCAGCGGGTTTTGTTAAGTCGACTGTGAGTCGACTTTTTTTGAGATTGTCGAGGCGAGTGTGCAGAAATGACACCAACAGCAACAACAACATCAATATCAGTAATCAATTTAATGAACATCCTGAAAACATGACCGGACGCAATATTGACTTTGAAACAAAGTAGATGTTCTGTATTTGATTGTTCACAAAACTGTGGGGTATGCCAATTTAGCAAATGAAACAAGCTCAATATGTCACGATCACACATACTTTAGTTAATTTAGATTGCGAGAGAATAAAGTATGAGGCACGCGCCGTAATAATGCATTGATGTATGCGCGATGTGTTTGAATCAGAAGTGAGTCACCTGATGTTGTGAGTGAAAGGTGAATACAGGCGTAGGACGCGGGTCGGGTGGTCGGGTGAATCAGAGTTGAATAAGTGAAGAATGAGGAACTTGGTCATGTCGGAGTCGAGTTGGAGTCAAAAAGTTTGAAGAATCGAGCAGAGAAATCTGAATCAAACACATTTCTTGCTGTCTGACAAACAATTTTGAAGGTCAGCGGCTTCAAAGTCGGCGTCAAATTCACAGAACACGCTCGTCCAATCCATGCCAGCAAACTCAATGGGCGGCAGTAATAACTGTCATATAATCATTTAATGACAACAATCACCGCTAGCTACTCGATAAACCGCGGCGCTCAACTATGATTGGTGCGATCAAATGTCTCAAACTCTGCTCAATATTATTAAGTGCTCACCTTGTGCATAACAGTTATCAAATGAAGTCGGCATCAATGTCGCTTCCTTGTATCCGATACCAAACGTTCAAAACCACTGTCAAACTTCTCGCCAAAGCCTCCGCCCATCACTGTTCAGTGTTCACTGCTCAGTGTCTGCACAGCTGCTCTGCTCAGCCCACACTGCTCCGTGTCTGCACAGAGCTCAGTGTCCAGCTTCAGCTTCAGCACGTGGTTCGTTCACCGTCACCGCCGTCACACCCGCGGTACAGACATCACCGACCGACCGACACCGGCCAGAAAGGTCAGAGCTGAGTGCCGACCTGCAGGGGCGGTCCCTCGCCAGTCCTGTCAGGCCGTCTGTCAGGCGCGTCACCTCTGTCACCGGTGCGTCACCTCCGTCACCGACACGTTACCTCCGTCGCCGAGCCATTGAAGCGTCACGGCGACCGTCACACGTTTCACAGAGCCGTGACACACGCGTCCAACAGCCGCTGACTGGATCCAATACGTCGCTGCCCCCCCAGCAGCGGGGAGGGACGGGGGATAGGGGGCGTTAACTGCGACAGCCCCCACCCCCCGATCTAGTTTCAGCGCCAGCGGCGGCGGCGGCGGCGGCGCAAGCGGCCCTGATCGGTTGGTAATAGGCACCCCGCGGTGTAGTGGCACACCACCACCTCATAGCACCCAGCCACGCGCGGTTAAAGCTGGGTCAAAACGGGCACCGGCACGTCGGGGCTGCAATGCAAAATCGCTGGCCGTTGCGAACACCTACGTTTGAGAGTGTACCTACCAGTAAAGTAGGTAGACAAAATCAGAAAATGTGACAAAAACGCATATGTGAGCACTGAGCGCTCAAAGATGGTGTAGGTCACACAGCTACGAGAGAAAAATAAACCCAACAAAACATGGTCATCGCCGTAAAAAAATAATCCTGAAACAAGAACAACTGAATTGAACAGCACAACGGCAAAATATTCAGCGACTGTTTCCGAGGATCGCAAGTACCATACTAAGCTTTTCTCCTCGCAGCCTCGTCAGTTCTGTATTTGGAGCCGTCCTCGGGGTACTTGAGTGAGGTGTGTGGAGCCGTCTTCGGGGTACTGGAGTGGGGTATTTGGAGCCGTCCTCGGGGTACTGGAGTGGGGTATTTGGAGCCATCCTCGGGGTACTGGAGTGGGGTATTTGGAGGCTGAAGCCGTCCTCGGAGTACTGGAGTGGGGTTATTTGGAGCCGTCCTCGGGGTACTGGAGTGGGGTTATTTGGAGCCGTCCTCGGGGTAGTGAGTGGTGGGATGTTTGGAGCTCTGTCACCAGGTCACCTGCCGGCATCTAGCAGTGCCCTCCGGAGGCGCCGGACGTCTGTCAAACACCCGGCGATGACGCCGCCGGTGCTGATGACGGAAATAGCTGGTATGGTCCGCCACGCGACCTCACACAACGGGGACAGCCGGCCGGTGACCGCAGAGGGGGGGGGGGGGCACGCGCTCAGTAACCGCAGGGGGGGGGGCTCACACCCGGCGAACGCAGGGGCACGGGTGCGGTGACCACAGAACGGGGTCGAACACACAAACTGTCGGAGACCTCACACGACGCGCACACGCACAGAAACCACCGGCATAAACACCGCGGAAGTGGTATAACTCTGCGGTGCGTAAGCTTGCATAAATTGAAAATTGGTATTTATTTTCATAGGACAGTGGAAATTGAGAATAGCAGATGTATTCTTTCCGCGATAGAAAAGGGACTATGGCAAGCAGAGTTGCCGGATCTTGCAATAAGTTTCTGAAATCTACGCTGCCTACCCATCGTTCGCTGTCGTTTTTTGACTGATTACGAACATCCAATGCATTTTTTTTTTAATCAGCAATACCGCGCCCGTACCCCAGCGTTCATGTAGGCACTAAAAACTTTCACCAGAACACACCTTCGATTCAAATCTTTACCGGGGACACCGTCAATTGAGACAGGCACGAACCATCCGTCTCGGCGCAGAGCAGTTAGTCCGTTATTTGCGTGCATTATTCAGGTTGAAGCTGCACTTCTCACAGGACGAGCGGCCAATTAACTATAATTAGGAGTACTGAGGAAGCGCGGCCAACAGTAGAGAGAGCGACAATGGGTGACAGGGTCGCGACAATGATCCACATCAGCTGATAAATGAACGCAGACCGACAGCAGACCGTTCTGGAAGGACCCGTTGTGGTCCGGCGACAATGAATCAGACCGTCCGAGCTGACTTGGCATTGCCCCCCCCCCCCCCCCCCCCTGTGGTGCCGTCCCTGCAGGAATGTCTGTGCATCAAGGATGAATAAATGTGTTTTCTTTAAATTACATGTACAAATGGAAAGTCATTACCGTACAAACCACTCCATACATGCACTCATCCTTCAAATATCCCCTCCATCGCCCCTTTGTGATTCCCCTGCTATGATCATCGCCTTATCATTGATCACCGTCCGATCATTGATCATCGCCAGTGACATACTAATAGACGGCACGAAATAAATGAGGCACATGAACGCTGCGCCTGCACGCACATACAAACAAATACAAACGCCACAGTCCCCTTGGGAATCACCACTACCTATATATCACCATATGTCCACTGCCTGAGACGCAGACAGAAACACCGATCTGTAGGCGTCCAAGCCGTCGGTGCGTGTGCCGCTAGCTCCCTCAACTCGCTCCCAGGGGTGTAGCTTCTCCAGAAAGTTTTTGTTTTTGTTTGGGGGGGCTGAGCTGGGAAAAATCGCTTAAAGTACCATCAAAATCCACAAAAATACAGATTTGTCCCCCGTGTTGACCCACATCCTCGTCCAAGTTGGGGGGGGGGCTGAAGCCAAGTTGGGGGAGGGGGCTGAAGCCAAGTTGGGGGGGGGGGCGGAAGCCCCCTCAACTGAATAGGATCCTACACCCGTGCTGGCTCCGTTTCATGGTGTCTGGAAGATGGACCGCTTGGCACTTCACCATCCATTCCCGGCCGGAATAATGTCGACACCTCCCCAACACCCGCCGCAAAGATGAATGGCCATGCTGTGGTCATAAAAGTAACAGATGTCGGACCGGTTACAAGCTGGGAAGTGCCTGGTAAGGTCATTTTTTGCACTCCCAGTGGAACTGCGTCGCCGCATTGGAGTCCAGGACAACTATCGACTTGGATGGATAGTGGCAGGGGGAGGGGGGGGGGGGCGAAAGATGAAAACTGGACGGGGGACGGCTTTGCTGGATGGGTCCGGGGGACGAATCCGGGATGGGTCCGGAGGGAGGCCGTTAGGCTCCGTGGCGGTCCGAGACGGGTGTGGGACACGTGGGCCGGCGGCTGCGCGTGCGGTCTGCTCCGGCACGCCTGTCAGACGCCGCTGGCAGGGCTCCGGGGCGGGTCACGCCAAACGGGCCCGTCTGGCAGCCGGTCACAGCTGCCGCCTGCCCCGCTACTGAAGGACGCTGCCCGGCCTGCAGCTCGGCCAGACTCAGACCGGTGATCTCGGCCAGACTCAGACCGGTCATCTCGGCCAGACTCAGACCGGTCATCTCGGCCAGACTCAGACCGGTCATCTCGGCCAGACTGAGACCGGTCATCTCGGCCAGACTCAGACCGGTCATCTCGGCCAGACTGAGACCGGTCATCTCGGCCAGACTGAGACCGGTCAGACTCAGACCGGTCATCTCGGCCAGACTGAGACCGGTCATCTCGGCCAGACTCAGACCGGTCATCTCGGCCAGACTCAGACCGGTCATCTCGGCCAGACTCAGACCGGTCATCTCGGCCAGACTGAGACCGGTCATCTCGGCCAGACTCAGACCGGTCATCTCGGCCAGACTGAGACCGGTCATCTCGGCCAGACTGAGACCGGTCAGACTCAGACCGGTCATCTCGGCCAGACTCAGACCGGTCATCTCGGCCAGACTCAGACCGGTCATCTCGGCCAGACTCAGACCGGTCATCTCGGCCAGACTCAGACCGGTCATCTCGGCCAGACTCAGACCGGTCATCTCGGCCAGACCCAGACCGGTCATCTCGGCCAGACTCAGACCGGTCATCTCGGCCAGACTCAGACCGGTCATCTCGGCCAGACTGAGACCGGTCAGACTCAGACCGGTCATCTCGGCCAGACTCAGACCGGTCATCTCGGCCAGACTGAGACCGGTCAGACTCAGACCGGTCATCTCGGCCAGACTCAGACCGGTCATCTCGGCCAGACCCAGACCGGTCATCTCGGCCAGACTCAGACCGGTCATCTCGGCCAGACTCAGACCGGTCATCTCGGCCAGACTCAGACCGGTCATCTCGGCCAGACTCAGACCGGTCATCTCGGCCAGACTCAGACCGGTCATCTCGGCCAGACCCAGACCGGTCATCTCGGCCAGACTCAGACCGGTCATCTCGGCCAGACCCAGACCGGTCATCTCGGCCAGACTCAGACCGGTCATCTCGGCCAGACTCAGACCGGTCATCTCGGCCAGACTCAGACCGGTCATCTCGGCCAGACTGAGACCGGTCAGACTCAGACCGGTCATCTCGGCCAGACCCAGACCGGTCATCTCGGCCAGACTCAGACCGGTCATCTCGGCCAGACTCAGACCGGTCATCTCGGCCAGACTGAGACCGGTCATCTCGGCCAGACTGAGACCGGTCATCTCGGCCAGACTCAGACCGGTCATCTCGGCCAGACTGAGACCGGTCATCTCGGCCAGACTGAGACCGGTCATCTCGGCCAGACTGAGACCGGTCATCTCGGCCAGACTCAGACCGGTCATCTCGGCCAGACTCAGACCGGTCATCTCGGCCAGACTCAGACCGGTCATCTCGGCCAGACTGAGACCGGTCATCTCGGCCAGACTGAGACCGGTCATCTCGGCCAGACTGAGACCGGTCAGACTCAGACCGGTCATCTCGGCCAGACTCAGACCGGTCATCTCGGCCAGACTGAGACCGGTCAGACTCAGACCGGTCATCTCGGCCAGACTCAGACCGGTCATCTCGGCCAGACCCAGACCGGTCATCTCGGCCAGACTCAGACCGGTCATCTCGGCCAGACTCAGACCGGTCATCTCGGCCAGACTCAGACCGGTCATCTCGGCCAGACTCAGACCGGTCATCTCGGCCAGACTCAGACCGGTCATCTCGGCCAGACTCAGACCGGTCATCTCGGCCAGACCCAGACCGGTCATCTCGGCCAGACTCAGACCGGTCATCTCGGCCAGACCCAGACCGGTCATCTCGGCCAGACTCAGACCGGTCATCTCGGCCAGACTCAGACCGGTCATCTCGGCCAGACTCAGACCGGTCATCTCGGCCAGACTGAGACCGGTCAGACTCAGACCGGTCATCTCGGCCAGACCCAGACCGGTCATCTCGGCCAGACTCAGACCGGTCATCTCGGCCAGACTCAGACCGGTCATCTCGGCCAGACTGAGACCGGTCATCTCGGCCAGACTGAGACCGGTCATCTCGGCCAGACTCAGACCGGTCATCTCGGCCAGACTGAGACCGGTCATCTCGGCCAGACTCAGACCGGTCATCTCGGCCAGACTGAGACCGGTCATCTCGGCCAGACTGAGACCGGTCATCTCGGCCAGACTCAGACCGGTCATCTCGGCCAGACTCAGACCGGTCATCTCGGCCAGACTCAGACCGGTCATCTCGGCCAGACTGAGACCGGTCATCTCGGCCAGACTCAGACCGGTCATCTCGGCCAGACTGAGACCGGTCATCTCGGCCAGACTGAGACCGGTCATCTCGGCCAGACTGAGACCGGTCATCTCGGCCAGACTCAGACCGGTCATCTCGGCCAGACTGAGACCGGTCATCTCGGCCAGACTCAGACCGGTCATCTCGGCCAGACTGAGACCGGTCATCTCGGCCAGACTGAGACCGGTCATCTCGGCCAGACTCAGACCGGTCATCTCGGCCAGACTCAGACCGGTCATCTCGGCCAGACTCAGACCGGTCATCTCGGCCAGACTGAGACCGGTCATCTCGGCCAGACTCAGACCGGTCATCTCGGCCAGACTGAGACCGGTCATCTCGGCCAGACTCAGACCGGTCAGCAGCAGACGGTCACGGCATCAGTCGCTGTCGTGACGTATGTCGTGATGTCGTGACGTGACGTATCAGCCGCTGTCGCAAGGAGGCATACAAACTGCTGCCGCCAGCCATGAGTCTCAGGCAGAGAACAGAGGCTGCCACAGCCAGTCACAGCCAGCAACAGATACAGCCAGTCACGGCCAGCAACAGATAGAGCCAGTCACAGCCAGCAACAGATACAGCCAGTCACAGCCACCTCCAGACACAGCCAGTCACAGCCACCTCCAGACACAGCCAGTCACAGCCAGCAACAGATACAGCCAGTCACAGCCAGCAACAGATACAGCCAGTCACAGCCACCTCCAGACACAGCCAGTCACAGCCACATCCAGACACAGCCAGCAACAGATACAGCCAGTCACAGCCACCTCCAGACACAGCCAGCAACAGATACAGCCAGTCACAGCCACCTCCAGACACAGCCAGTCACAGCCACCTCCAGACACAGCCAGCAACAGATACAGCCAGTCACAGCCATCAACAGATACAGCCAGTCACAGCCACCTCCAGACACAGCCAGCAACAGATACAGCCAGTCACAGCCACCTCCAGATACAGCCAGTCACAGCCAGCAACAGATACAGCCAGTCACAGCCAGCAACAGATACAGCCAGTCACAGCCAGCAACAGATACAGCCAATCACAGCCAGCAACAGATACAGCCAGTCACAGCCAGCAACAGATACAGCCAGTCACAGCCACCTCCAGACAGGGTACAACCAAAATGACAGCCAAACATAATCTCCGCCCAACGTTGACAACACCACCGAAAATCCGATCCAACTGTAATCGAATACAATCTCCCAAGCAGCTCGACAGTTCCAACCAGTTCCTGTCGTTTACCGCAGCCAGTCATCGCCAGCCTGCCGGCAAAGTCCCACCCAGATAGCCAGCATCATGCTGATCCTGAGATCGAGAGACGGGGAAGGAAATATTGGGCACGGCCAGACACCAGCACATCAGCCTCAGCAAGGCGTTATAAATGTTTCGAAAAGGCAAACATAGTTCCCCATGTCCGACAATAGGGATTCACAAATGTCTGAGAACTGTAGACGTAAATGACACGGTATTGGTGTAGCATTCGCGACAAACTCGCACACCATGTTTCGCTGGATAATCCCGGACTCGCCACGCCTAAATAAATGTCAGCATTCGTAATCTGAACGTCTACATTCAAAGGCAGCAGCCGTCGTCAGCAAACCAAGTTAGGGCCAACTGTACACACACACAATGGGCCAGCTCAAATTGGGTCAACACGGGAAACACAATCTCGAGCGGCCGTGGTGACGAGATTATCCTCGCCCTCGCTTAACAACTTCACTCCGGCAGCGTTTCCCTCCAAAGGGCTGCGCTGTAGGGTTTCGGTCTTAGCAGTTCTACAGTCACCGGTTTACTGGTTGCAAACTGTTCTACTCAATACGCGGCCGCGTGCAACCGGAGGCGAGCAGCACCGAACTCATTCCGCAACCGGAACCGTCCGGAACCGTCAACCCGGAAGTGCCACCTCACCGGCCGCCTCTCCGCTAAACCCGGCAGCGGCCGCGGCACGAAAAACGCGGCTGGCTCGCCGCGTCGAGCCGACGCCAAACACCCTCGCTCGGCGCTGACGGATCAATCGTCGACTTCGACGGGCAGGCCTGACATGCGGGAGAGGAGCGCGGAGATCCATTTAGGGAGGAATCCATCCTCACCCCTCCCATCGTCACCGGGACGGGCTGAGACCTATGAAAATGCCTATGAATTTTTAGTGCGCAAAGTTGCAGTCAATGGGATGCGGCTGGTGGAGCTGCAGCTTGAGCCAGGTCTCGCTGGTAAGGCTGAGAGCCGCCACGCTGGTTACTGTGACGGCAACAGGCGAGACGGTTCAATTCATCCATCACACGTCAGTGATATAATGATGTCTCCATCGACTACTCTCGGCCACAAGACGTCAGTGATATAATGATGTCTCCATCGACTACTCTCGGCCACAAGACAGCAAGTGGTTTCGGGAACATCTCTGACAGAGAGCGCTATGATCCTAGAGTTATGCTAATCGCAGGCGCTCTCATTGAGTCAGTAACAAAATACTCGAATTATGCATTGCACAATGCGACCATTCATTATAACGTTAACACGCGCACGGCCGGGGGTTGATCCCCCCCCCCCTCCGTTTTTTCCTGAATAGCGGGAAAATGGCGGCGCCAGCGCCGCCAAATTTGGCACAGCTGTTTGGGCATCAATTACCCACATAGTCTGAATTTGTTTCACCCCGGGTCATCTCAGGTCAGGTCACCAGGCCAGGTCACGTGACCCCCACCTCCTCCAAAAAGTGTGCGGTCATACCACAGCCACAGTTGTTAGCCGATCAGTTTCAAACTTACATAATTTCATAAGGCCATAGGTACCTACAATTCGTTTATATCTCTATTTTTGTACATCGGTGACCTTAGGTCGGGTCAATTTCGTGACCTCCCCATTATGATGGGGAAATATCCAAATGCTTCCTATTCCGAAGATACGCATGATAGCAGCCCAATTCCTTCTGGATCATGTTACCATACGCCATTCATGATGACCCAGGTGCAATTTTTGTTCAGTGACCCCTACAGGGTCAGCCGAGGTCATCCAAGGCCACCAACACTTTTTTGTCTATAACTCTCGACAGAATGAAGATAGAGAAGTGAAACCGGTACTAATGTGTTTGTCTCATCGAGACACGTTGCCCAATATACAACCTGACCTACTTGGGTCACCACTTGACCTTGACCTGAGGTCGAATTTCTATGTTGACCTAACCTGGTCAACATGAATATAATTCGAAGCGCCTTGACAAGACAAACACGATGGTGTCAACATTGTTGCCCTATCTTTATTAGGTAAAATGTTATTTCCGAAAACAGCTTGGCAAAAAATGGACTTTTGACCTTTGATGACCTCTAGAGCCTTAACTATTGACCTGAGATAAAATTTGAGGACACATTATCGGTTACATTTTTGCAAGAGCTTTCTATTGCTGTTTTCCTTTTGTTCCTAGCTATCATAGTTCCTGAGATATCTGGGGGTTTCTGGAGCAAAGTCCTAAAACTGGAAAATCTGACCCTTGATGACCTCTGGTGACCTCAATATTGACCTGACATAACAAAAAAATGACCGATATACGTTCGATAGAGCTTGTCTCGAGCTATCTCACGCCGTTTTCCGCTTGTCGCTACGTTGCGTGGTTTTCGAGATCTTAGGGGGGGCTGCAATCAACCCCCCTCCCCCGGCCGTTCGTGTTTGGCGCAGATCCCCGGCCGTGCGCGTTAATCAATACATATTTTGACTGGGTATGGTATGTTGATTTAGCTACGCTTTTATCGTAATGGTAGCTACGCTACAGCTACGATTTAGCTATGGGTCGGGCAAATCACATCGAGCTAGGACGTATATATTATCCGCTACTGTCAGTTACCAATCGCGTGAGCAGATGTATACAATTTTACAGTTCAAAACAACGGTAGAAACAAATGTAGATACAATGATGTAAGCTGTATTGAGAGCTGTTTTCGCCTAGGAGTGGGTCAATACTGCATACACTGACAGTGTATTGAGGGCTGTCATCAAAGTCACCTCACTGCCTAGCGTGTCAGAAACTCCCTGCAGTATCTCATAGTCATATAGTCACCCGCCATAGTCTCATAGTCGCCAAGTCTGCATAGTCTCATAGCCACCCGCCAATAATTGACAGGCTGTCCATAAAAACCGACCGCTGGAGGGCACGTCACTTACTATAAAGTAAGACTGGCACTCTTTGACATGCGAAGTGTCGCAGTCCATCGAAACCCTAATTAAGAATCAAAACTGCATACCAAAATTGAAAGAAAATCGCAAGAACACAGGATTTGTAAATATTAAAGTAATTTGGTAAGATTAGTAACTGACGAATAAAAGTTACTTTTACAGACACATGTAAGGTGCTGAAACCATTATCAAGATATTGTCAACAGTAGGTACATTGTTCAACATTCTGCCCTTGTTTTACCTTTGTGTACCATTTGCAGAGCGCGCTCGAAGCCCGCAAAATCCTGAAAAGCACTGCTGAAAGCTACGAAAGCTCCGCGGGGGGAAAAGCTCCGCCCACAGACTGTAGAGCTACGGGTTCAAGCTCCGCGGGGTGCCCACAGACTGTACACCGCGGGGTGCCCACAGACTGTAGAGATACGGGTTGAAGTGCTCCGCGGGGTGCCCACAGACTGTAGAGCTACGGGTTGAAGTGCTCCGCGGGGTGCCCACAGACTGTAGAGCTACGGGTTGAAGTGTGGCAGCTCCAGTACAAACGTACAAAGTCAAAAACACGGCAAAAAGTACGGTCCATCATGGTAACTGAGGCAGCAGCAATATATGTATGCATGTGAGTGCGACTCATGCCACACCGGCAGAATGAAAGACACATACCACGGTAATTCATACCATACCACCAGTCAATCACACAAGCCGCCTGTGGCGGAGCCCGTGGTAAAACACCGCGGGTAATCAGAGTGTCGCCGGTGAATACTGGGGCGGGAGGGGGAGGGTTTCGTCACCACCTGCCCGCCGCCGGCCGGGGACGGCTGCTGTTGTGAGCTGGTGTTGACTACAGCGGCACGTGTGGTCGGCAGAGAGACTGCCGGCTGTTTGACCTGGTCTGACCCGCCTGACCTGACCTCGCCTGATGGTCAATCGCAGGATGTTAGCTAGCATGGGGTTAATGATCAAGCCATTGACCAGGATATACATATGTCACGAGCGTCTTCTCTGAACCCCTTAGGTATCGGAAAGAGATCACACGCAAAACGTATCGGGAGAGTCATGCCCATTGCTCCTAGCGTCGCCCATAGCGTCGAGTGGCGGCCGAGCCGGATGGTTGGAGGCACCAGCCAGTTTCTCTACCGGAGAGCACTGATGGTGGATAGTGATACAGCCAACCGTGCAGGTCGGCTATTCTCCACGCACGAGCAGATTACAAGGAGGGAGCGTTCCTACTGTTTGTATTAATACCCAGAACCTGAGCATTAATGTGGTTCGGAAAATAAATCAGTTGTATGCTCTCAGGCAAATACGATTCGGAAATGCATGAGTTACATTTAACTGAAGGACGACTCTAATTAATATCAGTCTAGTGCAGGCCACTGGAGGTCCATTGTAATGGTATCGATAATTTCTACACAGAACGGACGCGCAGGATATGTACTTTTGCTACCCGCCCACGTGTAACCTTGGCAACAAGCTAGCATATCAAGTGTTGTTATACATTCGTTGTTCAAACCACGCAAAGGTAAGTTCAGTGGCGCTTAGAAATGATGTCCAGAAGTGCGTTCTCTGTATTTTAGTTTTTCATTGTATTGTTCGTACTATTCCAATTCCGATTTTATCTTAGCGCAAGGATAAGATCAGCGTGGGACAAAGGAGCAGACTCATTTCGCGATTTTGTTTGCAACCAATAACAATTACACGAGGAAATTCTAAAAAAAAAAATCCATACGTAGACAGGTGATAGAGAACCTACACTAAAATCCTTCGCTATCCATACACTCAGATCTATCCAATGATAGGTTTCGAAATGGAAACCGTGCGGGTTTCTCAGGGAAGAGCATTTACCAAAAGTTATCAAAGGTGTTTATGAGTGTACCCGCTATTTCCTGCACAGCGAAAAACGATTTCTCCGCTTGTTAACAAATTTCAAATAACACCATCACAAACTTCATAAATAACGTAAGAGGAGTCAGCCTTGTTTTATTTTACTTTGTTACATTTATTTTCAGCGTTTGAATGGATGGATTTCTGGGATCAGAGCCCTTTTCTAAGCAGACATTGTTGCCCGGACCCTGCAGCCGGTATCGTAATTTCAACTCATTGACAAAATTTAGAGACGAGAGTTTGTATCCCACATTGCCACGTTGGGAGAGTTTCAAGCCCGGCGCTCCATCAATTGAACTATGTGGGCGGACCAATCATTTTTATCTAACATTTTACGGTGTCATTTAAATAAGAGCAAATCATCATCTAACGAGCATGATAAATATGGCAGGAATATGTATATTCATTGGTAATTTGAATTGGAAAAATAAGATAGTTATATATAGCCTCAGACTTCGGCAAATAAAGCTAAGGTCAATATTTGATGGGAATGTAATTGAAAGGAAAGCTGATGGCCAGAAGACAGCAGGAGGTATAACTATTCTCCGGCGATCTCAGAAAATCGGATACATTATACCTCCAACGGAAGCCATTAGTCTAGTTATGTGTCTGTTTTCAAAGAAAATGTTATAAGAATATTATTAAATATAACACACAATACTTATAATAGCTTGGCCAGATAATACAAAGATACTGTGTTGCTGTAGGCTGCCTATCTTGAGACCGTTCCACGAAGGAAAAGGAGGCATTAAACATGTGCTATAGCTAAGGATGCCATAACAAGCACCAACCTGAAGCTAATCCCAATGTCTGATCTGTCGCAATGCCTGAGCTAAAACCATCATAACAACCCCATAAT
>JAXIVJ010012012.1:0-2500 GCA_036785665.1 Chirona hameri | reverse complement strand
TAACACTATAGATATGGCACATGTTTGGGCCGAGACAGAATCAGAACGGACCGATTATGATAAACAATGTGACGCACTCGAACGGAAGGCATCGGCTTGGTTCCGTATAGGATCGGCACTGTACGTATGTTGAATAAATCATGATTAGAGATGAAATCAATAAAGATAAAGCTAGTATTTTGAATGACGGACTATTTCGGTAACTGTCATTTGTGTTATCGTTAAATGCTAATTAAAAGTATACATATTGATGCGCCAACTGTGCCGTGATGCGCCAACTGTGCCTGTGATGCGCCAACTGTGCCCGTGATGCGCCAACTGCGCCCGTGATGCGCCAACTGTGCCCGTGATGCGCAACTGTGCCCCTCAGCGTTGCTGCTGCACTATCGTCGGTGGCAGGGCGTCACATCTGCGTGACCGTAAACGGTAGGCAGCGTGGACGGGCGGTGCCAGCCGACCGTTCACAGTAAACTATGTTGTTAACGGAGCGGGGAATGTGCAGGCAGACCTACGGAAACCGACGAGAACCGGACATACCCGGCATCGACCGCACCGACTGGGACTCCACCAACCCCTCCCCTGGTAACTCGTACACATACCCACCTCCTGGTAACTCGTACACATACACACCTCCTGGTAACTCGTACACATACACACCTCCTGGTAACTCGTACACATACACACCTCCTGGTAACTCGTACACATACACACCTCCTGGTAACTCGTACACATACACAACCTCCTGGTAACTCGTACACATACACACCTCCTGGTAACTCGTACACATACACACCTCCTGGTAACTCGTACACATACACCTCCTGGTAACTCGTACACATACACACCTCCTGGTAACTCGTACACATACCCACCTCCTGGTAACTCGTACACATACACACCTCCTGGTAACTGGTACTGGTAACTTACACAGCTCCCCTAGAGCGTATCCAGCCAGCTGGTGTCTGGATGACACCACGAGATAAATGACACGGCCCTGGCCGCTCCAACGACCCCGGGAGCTCAAACGGCGCCCTCAGGACGCCGCACACAGCCCTCAGGTGTCCTCCGACGCCCCCTGGTAACTCCCTGGAACTCCCCTGGTACCCCCTGGGACGCCCCATGGTAACTCCCTGGGAGACCCCCTGGTAACTCCCTGGGACTCCCCTGGTAACCTCCTGGGATGCCCCATGGTAACTCCCTGGGACACCCCCTGGTAACTCCCTGAACGCCCCCTGGTAATCCCTGTACGCCCCCTGGTAACTCCCTGGGACGCCCCTGGTAACTCCCTGGGACGCCCCCTGGTAACTCCCTGGACTCCCCTGGTAACTCCCTGGGACTCCCCTGTAACTCCCTGGAACTCCCCTGGTAACTCCCTGGGACTCCCCTGGTAACCTCCCTGGGACTCCCCTGGTAACTCCCTGGGACTCTCCTGGTAACTCCCTGGGACTCGCCCCTAGTAACTCCCTGGGACTCCCCTGGTAACTCCCTTGGACTCCCCTGGTAACTCCCTGGGACTCCGGACAGCTCGTCCATACGGTTCATGGTAGCGTACGAAGCAATCTGCTCACTCGCAAGACTAGCTCTGTTATGGCATGTCAGGTGTGGTATGTGTGGTAAAGTTGGCGTAACAAGACGAGCGTCTTCTAGTGTATGTGTGTACAGACGGCCAGTACTGCAGTATTATGCAGGAATGAATGTGCTTCATTTCAAGTTGACAAACAGCGCAAATGAACATTAATGACACAATTGGTCTAAGACTATCAACACAATCGATAAGCCAAACACAGACCGCAGTGCAATTTCTTGGCAAATGGAATATTACAATGATCATGGTAATATATGCGAATAGTGCATTCGTCGACACGGTAAAGCAAATATCTAGCCTTATTTGATAAACAATTGTACAATACGGAACAGTATCGTTTCTAGTCCGCTATTTAGATCAGAGGCCAATTTCACAAAGCAAAATAGTTTGAATTACAAAGAATTTCTTTGTTATTACAATAATTTGTACACATGTTTGTAGTTGGATTTCACAAACCCCAGGGCAGTACATCTCAATTTACTATTTGCAAACTAGTTTACAAAGATATTGTTTGTAAAAATGTTTGCAATTGCACATGTTCTATTTCTCAAAGGTTGACGGAAGTGAGGAAATGTTTGCAATTACAAACTTGTAATTCCAGTGGGTCAGGCGTTCTGAATTTCAGAAACTGCATTGATAGTTGACGTTGTTGGACTGTTCAGGTTATTTTCTTGGTGAAGTTGTTACGTTGCTGAGGTTGTTAAGGTAATGGTTTAGTTATATATATATATATATATATATATATATATATATATATATATATATATATATATATATATATATATATATATATATATATATATATATATATATATATAATATATATATATATATATATATATATATATATATATATATATATATATATATATATATATATATATATATATATATAATATATATATATATATATAT
>JAXIVJ010012011.1:2500-41684 GCA_036785665.1 Chirona hameri | reverse complement strand
AATGTTCAAGATGCCAAACAGTCAACTTACCTAACGTTCACTTTACCAAACGCCACTTTGTTTCAAGATGCTAAATGTTCAAGTTGCCAAACGATCACGATGCCCAACGTTTAACGCTCCCACCGATCCAGATTTTGAATGTGCAAGTCCAAGATGCCAAACAGTTAACTTACCCAACGTTCAGTTCGCCAACCGTTCAATATGTAAAATGTTAACCTCCAAAAAGTTAGGTTAGGTTAGGTTAGGTTAGGTTACGTTAGGTTACAAACAAAAACAAACAAAATGTTTGGTATCTTGAACCTTCAAAATCTGGATCGGTGGGCGCGTTAAACGTTGGGCATCGTGATCGTTTGGCAACTTGAACATTTGGCATCTTGAAACAAAGTGGCATTTGGTAAAGTGAACGGTTTGGTAAATTGATTGTTTGGCATGTTAAACATTAGTATTTTGATCGGTGGGCAGGCTGAGCGTTGTGCATCGCAATCATTGGGAAAAATGACATTGGGCATCTTGAACATTTGGCATGCTGAGTATTTGGCATGTTGATCATTTGGCAGGACGATGCGGTTGGCACAAAAATCAGTTTGGGAAGTTCAGTATTTGGCATTTTAACCCGCGACGTATGGGGGGCTATTTTTGCTCCCTCCCCCTCCCGTTATTTTTCAATAACTGCTTAACGAACACCAGTATCGTCACCAATCTTTCAGTACCTTCTATCACATGAATTCTACACATGTTGGCCAAAGAAAAGAAGATGAGGTTATGATAGGTCAACCGGGAATGACGTCAGAGTGACGTCATGTTATTCGGTTTTTGTTGAAAAATAATGGTTTGTGGAAAACGCTGACAAAGATACAATGTTTGAGATAAATTAAATTGTCTTAAACCAAATTACTGACAATAGACCGGGCTATCAAACTGCCATCTCTGATTTTTTTATGTTTTTTTATTCTAAATTTTGAGAAATCCAAATAATTTTTTTTCTCAATATTTTCAAAAAATAAGAGTTATCCAAAACTGGAATATATGTGATCGAGACGTCTTCAGTGAATATGTGTACCAAATTTGAAGTCCATATCTTCAAAAATTACTGACTTTGACCTTTAAATGACAAAAATCGACCACCTCTCACAGCATTACTATGCATGAAAAATGCATTTTCGTTTTTTGCTTTTTACTTCTATTTATATGGAACAAACAACGTTATAAGGTAATTGTTCGCGTTCTAGACGAAAACCCCCATAAACATGTGTTACAACGCCTAATAACCGTAATCTGCAGTTTGACCTCGCGACCTAGATGGCCTTGACCTGACCCAAGGTCATAAACAGCTTAGAATGGTACTTAGAAGCAGACACACGAAGCATACCGATTTATTGCCTGCTCATGCATTTAATATTGCAATTTTGCGCGACAATTACATCCATCGAGACCTTTTGACACGGTCAAACATTTTGTACTTGACCTGACCTGTGACGTCATCAGTGACCCTGAAGTCAACAATATTATGTTTACCTCGATACATTTTCCAGGACTATCGAATGCCGTTTGATTTTTTATAATCGGTTTAGTAATTCCGGAGATCCAAGGGGGAGCAAAAAATAGCCCCCCCCCCCCCCCCCCAGTAAGTCGCGTTATGGAATATACCCCAGTAACTCGCGGGTTAATAGGTTTGGCAAGTTGATAGGTGGGCACGCTGATGGGGCCCACTGCAACACGGCTCCAAGCTATGGTTTATCAGCTCTGGGGCTGCTGGAGCTGACACAGCTCTGCTGACCCTGGGTCGGTCGGTGCGCGATCGACAGTACCGACAGTACCAGCCTAGACGACAGTATCGACAGTACCGACAGATCGACAGTACCGTGATCGACAGTACCGACAATACCGACAGATCGACAGTACCGTGATCGACAGTACCGACAGTACCGACATATCGACAGTACCGTGATCGACAGTACCGACAATACCGACAGATCGACAGTACCGTGATCGACAGTACCAGCCTAGACGACAGTACCGACAGTACGACAGATCGACAGTACCGTGATCGACAGTACAGACAGTACCAGCCTAGACGACAGTACCGACAGTACCGACAGTACCGACAGATCGACAGTACCGTGATCGACAGTACCGACAATACCGACAGGTCGACAGTACCGTGATCGACAGTACCAGCCTAGACGACAGTACCGACAGTACCGACATATCGAAAGTACCGTGATCGACAGTACCGACAGTACCGACAGATCGACAGTACCGTGATCGACAGTACCGACAATACCGACAGATCGACAGTACCGTGATCGACAGTACCAGCCTAGACGACAGTACCGACAGTACCGACAGATCGACAGTACCGTGATCGACAGTACCGACAGTACCGTGATCGACAGTATCGACAGTACCGACAGTACCGTGATCGACAGTACCAGCCTAGACGACAGTACCGACAGTACCGACATATCGACAGTACCGTGATCGACAGTACCAGCCTAGACGACAGTACCGACAGTACCGACAGTACCGTGATCGACAGTACCGACAGTACCGACAGTACCGACAGTACCAGTCTAGACCTGATCAGTGATCCCCAGCCACCCTGGCCGGTGGAGATGTCGCCCACCCGACGTCCCAACTGACGTGTCAGATCCACAGGCATAGTTGTCGATTTATATACCTTTGGGGCGACCCTCGGCCCCCTCAATGTTGAGTTCGGCTCACTCGCCCCCCCCCCCCCCCAATGTTTTCTGGCCACTGGCGTATCCAAGGAGGGGGGGGGGGGGCGGGAAAGCCAAGCACCCCAAATCGCCCACAGAATGGCACATTTCCTAATTAAAACGAAAGTCTACGCAACTTTTACAAAGAAAGTTTGTTTTACATCACCTATTGATGCATACAGAAGCGAAATCCGATAAGTTTTGGAATTGTGACTTCTTGGGATTTGGCCCCTAAACCAGCGATTATTCACGTCTAAGCGTGGTTTGTGGGATTAATATGATATGAACCGCGGTAAACGTCCGCCCCTGTATCTCAGTGGGAAAGCGCTGGACTTCTGACCTATCCCGGTGTGGCAGCCCGGGTTCGAGTCGCTTCGGCGCTCGCTGTTTGCTCCCGACTGGGATGGCCTGCGGCCGGTGGCAGCGGTCGCACTCAAGGTCAGGTGACGTCAGTGAGCGGGGCGGACCGTGTCCAGGTATGTCGGGCACGTACAACTTTCGTCTCTAAATTCTGCCGGCCAACAGGAATTGCGCGATCGGGTGGTGACCTGCGCAACAAGCTCTGCTTAGCGTGGCTCCTGACCTCGGAAATCCATCCATACAAAACATTCGGACTAAATTTATTATACAAAAAGAAAACGTTAATAACAACCACGTTACGTTAGGGTGCCTCCTTGCCTCGTTTTCCATTCCAACGGATGCTGTTCGGGTCAGATCTGTACCGAGTAAATTGATAAATCAATGAGGAATCAGGGGATGTAGCGACCAAACATCTTTATATTTACCTAAACGAATTGTTTTTTTAGTCGTAAATCAATCGTCTCACAAAATTCTGAATCAGATGTGAAGGGGCGTAGCCACGGGAGGACCTGGGGGGTTTGCGGTCCCCCCGTGGGACTCCACAGGGCTCCGCGTAGGTCTATGAGTTTTGCATGCTTTCCATTTGAAATGGCCTAAGAACCGCTCCGATCAGGCAGCACTTTTCGTCTTCGGAACCTCTGCAGGCCAGATTGAGTCCCCTCCCTGCCGGACCGAGGTGGGCCCCTGGAGCTCAGAGTGGGCTCTTGGGGGTCAAAGTGGGGCTTCCAGAGGCCAGAGTGAGCCCTCTCGAGGCCAGAGTAGGCCTTTCGGAGGCCTGGGCGACCCTCTGGAAGCCAGAGTGGACCCTCTGGGGCTGGTCAGAGTGGGCCTTTTGGACGTCAAAGTGGGTTTTCTGGAAGCCAGGTGAAGCTATTGGAGTCTAAAGAGCTCTGAGTCATTCTGAGAGAGCCCTCGGCCGGCCTGAAAGAGTCCTTAGTCGGGCTGAGGAAATACGTAGCTTGGCCTGAAAGGGTCTAACTTTTTTAGATATAGGTCGAATTTTAGAGGCTAGCATTGGTGTTTGCGATTGGGGCTCGCTACGATTGCGGTTGGAAATTGCGATTGGAGCTCCAATCCACAGCCGAAGGCGTTGTCAAGGCCCCCTTAGGGGATCATGATCATGAGCTTAGGGGATATGGCCCCCTCTTGGAGGGTAACCGAGATCGGCTTGAGGGGGCCCTTGATCGGCCTAAGAGGGCCCTCGGTCAGCTTGAGGAGTCCTTGTTCGGTCTGAGGGGCCGTCGATCGGCTCGAGCAGCGGTCCTCAGTCGGCTTGACGAAGCCTCGGTCGGCTTGAGGGTCCCTCAGCTGTCTTATATAATATTTGCAGGCTAAACAGAGCTCATTCCAGGCTTGAGCGAGCCCCAGGCTGGTCTGAAAGGGCAATTGTCTGGGCCTGAGTGGATCCTGCAGCGATCTGTGAGGTTCCTCTTCTGGTTTGAGACGGTATTTCTCAGGCCTTGGAGCAATAGGTTCTTAATATTCGTTCTGAAAGAACCTTTGCCAGACCTGGGAGAGCCCTATGCTAACCTGAGAGGGCCGTTTACCACTCTGAGAGGACCCTCAGTTGGTCTAAAAGGGCGGTTTCCCGGCCCTAGAGATACCTCTATGTCGGTAAAGAGAGGAACATCCGCTTCTTTGAGATGATCATTGATCGACTTGAGAGGACCATCGTTCGGTCTGAGAGGCCCCTTGCCAGTTCTGAAAAGGCTTAACCTATGCTAGCCTGGAGGGTCCTTACAATGCATGAGAGAGGGAGTCTGAGAGGGCCTTTGCAATTCCTGAGAATGCCATAGGCTTGGCCAAGAGGGTCATTGTCAGGCCTGAGAGGACCTTTGAGAAGGCTCTCGGTCATTCTGAGAGCTATTGGTCTGTCAAAGGCTCGGCCCAAAACTTTGGTTTGAGGCGCCGCCCGACACAATGCTAAAACTCATATGACTGTTTATTTTGGCAAATAACTGATTTTCACCAAACTGCTTTGTGCCTATTCCTTATTTATTCCTTTATAATTAGGAAATGTGTTATGTTTGGCCGATTTCAGACATTACAGTCGAGCCATGGGGCTGATATAGGCCCCCTTGGATCCGTCCCTGTTCGCCCCCCCCCCCCCCCCTGATATAGGCCCCCCCCCCCCCCACCGTTTTGAGAAATCGACATCGCTGTCCACTGTCATCATGACGACAGTGCGCCGTCATCGGGCCGGTCCGTCACTGTCGTGTACATAACACTACAGTGTAGTGTAGTGTAGTGTACAGTGTAGACACTACAGTGTAGTGTAGTGTACATAACACCCGACTGCTCATCAACAGAACTGTGGCTTCTTGGGATGGTAGACGCTGTGCCTGCGACGTTCATGACGCCACTGTCAACTTGGTGTAGTTTCAATTAATCTAGCCGGGATAGTCGAACAGCAGGTCCGAACAGATGTAACAAATCGGAAGTTGGCGATCGGTAACACCAGTGCCGGTACAGCCGTCGGACCACGACTCCGACTCCGACCACGACTCCGACTCCGACTCCGACTCCGACTCCGACTCCGACTCCGACTCCGACTCCGACTCCGACTCCGACTCCGACTCCGACTCCGACTCCGACTCCGACTCCGACTCCGACTCCGACTCCGACTCCGACTCCGACTCCGACTCCGACTCCGACTCCGACTCCGACTCCGACTCCGACTCCGACTCCGACTCCGACTCCGACTCCGACTCCGACTCCGACTCCGACTCCGACTCCGACTCCGACTCCGACTCCGACTCCGACTCCGACTCCGACTCCGACTCCGACTCCGACTCCGACTCCGACTCCGACTCCGACTCCGACTCCGACTCCGACTCCGACTCCGACTCCGACTCCGACTCCGACTCCGACTCCGACTCCGACTCCGACTCCGACTCCGACTCCGACTCCGACTCCGACTCCGACTCCGACTCCGACTCCGACTCCGACTCCGACTCCGACTCCGACTCCGACTCCGACTCCGACTCCGACTCCGACTCCGACTCCGACTCCGACTCCGACTCCGACTCCGACTCCGACTCCGACTCCGACTCCGACTCCGACTCCGACTCCGACTCCGACTCCGACTCCGACTCCGACTCCGACTCCGACTCCGACTCCGACTCCGACTCCGACTCCG
Source organism: Chirona hameri (assembly GCA_036785665.1). NCBI lineage: Eukaryota > Metazoa > Arthropoda > Thecostraca > Balanomorpha > Balanidae > Chirona > Chirona hameri. The sequence goes on along the minus strand of JAXIVJ010012011.1, from coordinate 35,465 downwards.
ACTCCGACTCCGACTCCGACTCCGACTCCGACTCCGACTCCGACTCCGACTCCGACTCCGACTCTGACTCTGACTCTGACTCTGACTCTGACTCTGACTCTGACTCTGACTCTGACTCTGACTCTGACTCTGACTCTGACTCTGACTCTGACTCTGACTCTGACTCTGACTCTGACTCTGACTCTGACTCTGACTCTGACTCTGACTCTGACTCTGACTCTGACTCTGACTCTGACTCTGACTCTGACTCTGACTCTGACTCTGACTCTGACTCTGACTCTGACTCTGACTCTGACTCTGACTCTGACTCTGACTCTGACTCTGACTCTGACTCTGACTCTGACTCTGACTCTGACTCTGACTCTGACTCTGACTCTGACTCTGACTCTGACTCTGACTCTGACTCTGACTCTGACTCTGACTCTGACTCTGACTCTGACTCTGACTCTGACTCTGACTCTGACTCTGACTCTGACTCTGACTCTGACTCTGACTCTGACTCTGACTCTGACTCTGACTCTGACTCTGACTCTGACTCTGACTCTGACTCTGACTCTGACTCTGACTCTGACTCTGACTCTGACTCTGACTCTGACTCTGACTCTGACTCTGACTCTGACTCTGACTCTGACTCTGACTCTGACTCTGACTCTGACTCTGACTCTGACTCTGACTCTGACTCTGACTCTGACTCTGACTCTGACTCTGACTCTGACTCTGACTCTGACTCTGACTCTGACTCTGACTCTGACTCTGACTCTGACTCTGACTCTGACTCTGACTCTGACTCTGACTCTGACTCTGACTCCGACTCCGACTCCGACTCCGACTCCGACTCCGACTCCGACTCCGACTCCGACTCCGACTCCGACTCCGACTCCGACTCCGACTCTGACTCTGACTCTGACTCTGACTCTGACTCTGACTCTGACTCTGACTCTGACTCTGACTCTGACTCTGACTCTGACTCTGACTCTGACTCTGACTCTGACTCTGACTCTGACTCTGACTCTGACTCTGACTCTGACTCCGACTCCGACTCCGACTCCCACTCCGACTCGGGCGGAGGTGATGGCGCTGACCGAGTGATTATCATCGGCTGCAGGGCGGCACGGGATGGCGCGGGATAGGATTGAGAGCTGGACGCTGCGAGATGAAAAGGGACGGGGTGGGGTGGGGCGGGGCGGGGCGGGGCGGGACGACCGGGACCGCCGGATGTGCTGAGCGCTCCTCCTCACCGCCGGATGACAGGGCGTGGGAGAGACAACTCCGTTGGAGCGTCGCGGCCCACTCGACACGTCTGTGCATGGGGCAGAAAAGTGTGGTCGCTCCCGGTATAAGTTGATCATTTGTATCCATTTCTGGTGATTATAAAGCAAGCCTGAATGCCGAAACCTGCTTGGTTGAAACAAAATGATTGAATCCTAAGATAATGCCTCGAATTTTGCTTGTTTATCAAACTGTAGCAATAATCAAGTACCTTAACTGTTAAATCAAATGAACTTGCCTTTGGGGTCCTAAAATTGCACCTTCCTCACCATTTAACGAAGCAGGTAAATTACATCCAATCATTATAAACCCATATATCAAGCTCTCGTCACGACAAACGGACACCGGGTCCCACCTGCAGGAGCGACTGACAGCCATCGTGGCCGCTATCTCCGCGTCCCAGATGAGCGTTAATGCCATCACTATCTGACGCGTCGGGCCGGGCGACGTTTATGGTCAGTCTTTATGGTCATCCTTTATGGTCAGCGTTTACGGCCGGCGGCTATCAGATCCGCCGCTGCGGTGGTCGGCCGCCGCGGCGGGCAGCAAGTCACGGTAGCCGTGTGTGACATCCAATCATGGGTCGGACACCGTCTATCGCCGCGTCAGATACGCGCTGGCTTTATGACCGGGCTGACCCAGATCAAACGTCACTGCATACTAGTGCACAGGCACGAGATGTGCATTGCCGCTGTACCCATGCGGCCGTGAAAATACCGAGTTTCGCGTGATATCAGGGTTTGGGGGCGATACAGCCTGGGGTACGTCTGAGCAGACTTGTGCTTGATTCCAGTGGAATCGAATCCGATTCTGGAATCGATTCCGTTTGTACTGGAATCGGAATCGGATTCGAATCCATTGGCATCTGGGTGGAATCGGAATCAGGTGGGGTTAATAATTTTTAGAAAATGATGGAGTTGGAATCGGAATCAATGGCAATTTCAAGTGATTCCGTGTTATGTTCGTTAACAAACTGTCTGACCATGAATTTAAGCTTCCCGAAGGCAATTTGTTTCTTTGAGCATGCAAACATAAAGCAAAGCTAGGAGAGTATTTTTTCCCGGGGCAATGAACATGATCAGTAATTCCACTTATTTAGGTGGAGACTGGAGACGACGATCTTCGCTTATGGCAATTTTATGTGTTTTGTACCATACATTCCATAATTTTTTCATATCTTTCAAGACAGTGATTTCCTTGTGTATCATATTGGAAAATAGCAGCTTGCAATATGTCCAATTGTCCATGCATCATTATTATAGATATGTATGTCTAAATATCATATTGTTTTGAACCTTCGTTAGACTTTGCCGTTTCTGAACTGTCACGATTTTGCAGCACAAGCCAGTTTTTCAACAAATTCATGAAATTATTTGAAGTTTTATACCAAAATATCCATAGTAAATATACCTGTATAATATATTTAATATTACTATTCGTGTAATTCATGTCATTTGTACAAAATATAAATATGATCGGAAATTGTTGATGCGGAGTGGAATCAATGGAATCGGATTCGGAATCAAGCTTTTTAGATGCCCTGAAATCGGATTCGGAATCGATTTCCCTAGTAAAATATATATTGGAATCGGAATCGAAATCAGATCCATCTGGCTTGGCATGGAATCGGAATCGATTCCGCTGAAGCTGAATCAAGCACAAGTCTGCGTCTGAGATGACCTATGATCAGTGGCTACCAGCGACCAGCGGTAGATAGCATTGCTACACTCTTTCAAGTTTCCCCTTGAGATGCTGAAAGAACGGTGCGTGATGTCAAATGTCGAGTTCGATCTACATCGAGATCGGGACCCGGTATTGTCGAGCGACTCGCGGTGCCTTGGGGTAGAGCAGGGGTAACAAGGGGACACGGCGGGCTGCTCACACGGCGCCACGGGCGGGGTGACCATTTTGGTGACTGCGGCGTGACGGCGGGTGGGGTAACCTCGGGCTAATCGCTCGGCGACCGAGCCGGGCTGACCGCGGTTAACCTCGGGGTTAATTGCGCCGCTGTACGGGCGATAACCGCAGGCGGACTGACTCGCTCGCGGTGTTTGAGCTGCGATAGTCACCGCCGCCGCCGCCGCCCGGTGGACAGCCGGCTGGGTAAACACGGCACTGGCCGGCCGTCAGCTCGACGCTTGTTTACAAACTGGCCCGGCGCCACGGCCGGCAGCGGGACAGTGGGGACGCGCCGCTGCTGGACCGCCGACAGAACGCCGCCTCACCGTCTCCGCCACTCTGTCACTCGCCACTCTGTGCCACTCTGTGCTACTCTGTCCAGCGCCACTCCCTTTGTTCGGCGCGATTTGAAACGGGCAGGTATAAAGCTTGATCTGCTTCGCATGCGTTTTCGCGCGGGCTAAACGCGTTTCTTACGTCGACTTAGACCAAAGTATCGTTTCTAAATATATGTTTCCTTTCCCAGTTGCTATATGATAAACACATCGTGCGTTAATACTGCCTAATTATTATCTAACAGTTTAACTACCAGTAAAACGCCTTTTTGGGCAATGACCGAGCGGGCGCGCTCTGGTAAAGCTAATATGGTTTGAAATATGAAACGGTACGGGAGCACACGCGTGGTAGTAACACGTAGTCCTTTTAGTCCTTTTAGTCCTCCATACAAATAACCAGGCCTACATGCATGCCAACATACAAAATAAGTTGTATTAAATTGTTCATGATCTCCTTTCTCGAATCCGCCAAAAGGGAGTACGTCCTGAGCGCTGCATGCTTCAGCGTATACAAAAATGCTTGGATTAAGAATGCAATTTTTGATCAAGAATGATTTTGGTTCATTTCGACGTTTGCGTGTGCCACGTGCTGTCGTACCACCCATATAAGAACGCACTATACCAAAAACAAAATTGATTTGATGGTCCCATCCAATGGTGAAAACCCGATCTCAATCGGAGCAGTGGTTGCACAGATATTAGCTTTCGAAAAAGCGTCTGTACGGCCGATTCGGGCCGGGTCGGGCCGGGTTGGGCCGTGTCGGGCCGGGTCAAATGTAAATGTGTCTAGCAAGTTGACGAGAAACCTCACGGGCGCTTCGCGCCTGCTCGGAAATTAAACAAGCCTTTCTATTTTCTACTTTCCTACTTAGTATCTACTTTCCAATAGCATCGGTGATAAATGTTATTACCGAGCGGGCGCGAAGCGACCGTGAGGTTTCTTGTCAACTTACTAGACAAATTTACATTTGACCCGGCCCGAACCGGCCCGAACCGGCCGTACAGACGCTTTCCGGAAGCTAATAACTTTGCAACCACTGCTCCGATTGAGATCGGGTTTTCACTATTGGATAGGACCATCAAATCAACTTTGTTTTTGGTATGGTGCGTTCTGATAGGGGTGGTACCACAACGCGTGGCACACGCAAACGTCGAAATGAACCAAAATTATTATTGATCAAAAATGGTTTTATTGATATAAGCATTAATTTATACGCTGCAGCATGCAGCGATCAGGACGTACTCCCTTTTGGCGGATTCGAGAAAGGAGATGAACAATTTAATACAACTTAATTTAGCTTTACCATAGCGCTCCCACTCGGTCATCGCCCAAAAAGGCGTTTTACTGGTGGTATGAAGTACGTTATATAACACGCTAGACAGGAATACAACACAGCACATTTACACAGAACACAGCCTTCCGATATAAAGACGACATTCATTACTTTGTTGATACACTTCTATTTCTTGCACATGTGGCGAGCAGTTGACTGAAAAATGGATGTGTTCTGTGCTCCCCACCGTATGCACTCAGACAATACTGTTGGTTAAATGGAAACTGTAATTTTTGTTCGACGCATATCGCTCAATTCTGAAATACTGATCATCTGACTGCAATGCCCTCCAGACTTACCGACAGGCGACAGCAAGTCAGCATTAACTTGTCTCCCTGCAGCGCAGAGCATGATACGCGGTCAACACTTCATCATTACAGATACCAGCTAAGAAGTACTTATTCTCCTCCCGACCAAGCTGGTGCTAAGCAGCAGTTCTGCGCTGGTAAATCTGGTCATAAAGATACCATGCAAGCTTATTTAAAATTCCTTTGGCATAACACCCCAACACTGCCAATGCAGTTGACAACGGTTGTCAGGAGTCCAAGGTAAAAAGGCAACAGAAACTGGCTACACAGCTGTGGAGATCTTGAATTCATGGCATGAAAACAAGACATCGCATTGGAGCCCTATCTATCGGAACCTCTAGGCGTCGCAATACATGCGGAAGCCTTCGGTAGATACATAACTGATGCATGCTTTTATTTTCTAAGTAGCATACATTCAAAGCTTCACGCGTTTGTGTACCCCGTTTTGGTTGATGTTTTCTCCCTGTCTATCTCGCCCCACAGTGCTGGTCTGTAACCCCAGCAGCCGTGTCAGTGTCAGTGACTGCCCTGTGGCCCGGTCCCCGCCGAGATGTCACCGGTGGCGCCCCCTGCAGTGACCCGGCACACCCGTCTGCAGACAGCCGACCCGCTGCTGCCGCTGTCCCCGGGGTGGACGACCCTCCCGTTCCCCCGGCTACCACCGGCTGTGTCCTGCCGCCGCCACCCCGCCACCCCGCCACCCCGCGCCGTGTCCCGCGTGCAGTAATAGGAGCCGAGCCGCCTTTTTGAGCGGCCGCCGCCGCCGCCGCCCGGACGAGCGCGCGGTGTTTACCGCTGGCTGCCGGTCAGCGCCTCTTCCCGCCCTGGGCAGGGGCGGGGGCGGGGGCGTCAACAGAAGGGGCGACGCCGCCCAAAATACCACCGCTGCCGGCGCTCCCCATCTCCGCCAGGGGCGTTGGTCCAGGCCGTGCGGGGGCAGTGACCGCCGACAGGAGAGGAGGAGGTCTGCTGCAGGGGCGGGATGCGGGCAGCACCGCTAGTTGACCCACCGGCTCACGGCGTCACCAAAATACCGCGCTGACGGCGGCGATGGTAGTCTGTCCCCTGTCTGTCAACTGGCGGAGTGAACTGCGGTGCCATTGTGTCACCCGCCCGTTGTAGGAATGAGCAAGGCTGGTAGTGACTAGTGAAGTTCGGCCGTGCAGCCAGGTCCGCCGACAGCTGGGTGATCTGTCATCGTGACGGGTCGTCAGCCCTGTCATCGTGACGGGTCGTCGACCCTGTCATCCCAAACTGACCGTCGGCTGTCCACGCACACCAGTGTCTGCTCCAGAAGACTAGCCGACGACAATGTTTATACTGAAAATATATACTTTGACTTTGTGATATACCATGTCGCCATGAGCAGATCGGAAAGCCGCAAATCACTCGGCGTTAACAGAGTTGGCAGAAAGCTCGCTCTGAAATATGTCATCGCATCGGATTATAATTAAAATGTATTCCTTGTGGACGTCTGTGCGGAGGATGCCCCCTGCAGACAAAACGTCTTTCTGCATGAAGAACGAACGATTTATGATTTGGTAGATTAAGTTCTAAGAACTTTTGGCGAGTGACTAAAGCATCTGCATTAGTGTTTCTCTCTAATAGCATGCTTTCAATAATTTGCTACACCTTGAGTTCGGCACTTGTTGCATTTTGTAGGCATGCCACCCAGCCAATGACTAGCGCACCTCTGATCAGTGCTCACCGATGGCTGGCAGCCAAGGAATTTCCTTTCATGCTCCCGAACTGCCTCCGGACCATTTACAAACGTTACGACCCGTTACACAATCAGTCTTTGGTCTGCGGTACACGGTGCGGGCTGAGTCGCGTGGGAGCCGCCGGACAGGGGAGCAGGGGGCGGCGTGCCCGGCGGTACACATAATTAGGGGGTCAGCGCGACAGCCGGTGACCCGGGGACGGGGTCACGGGGGGCCTGGGAACGGCGCGCGCCCGCAGGAAGTCGGCCCGAGGGGAGCACGCCGCCCGCCGTCTGAGTCTGAGACAGACCGGTTATCGGTGTATCGACTCGGACGTACCGCCGCCGCCGGAGAGAGGGACGCTGCCCGAGTTACCGCCGCCGCCGCCGGAGAGAGGGACGCTGCCCGAGGTACCGCCGCCGCCGGAGAGAGAGGGACGCTGTCCGAGGTACCGCCGCCGCTGGAGAGAGAGGGACGCTGCCCGAGGTACCGCCGCCGCCGGAGAGAGGGACGCTGTCCGAGGTACCGCCGCCGCCGCCGGAGAGAGAGGCACGCTGTCCGAGGTACCGCCGCCGCCGGAGAGAGGGACGCTGCCCGAGGTACCGCCGCCGCCGCCGGAGAGAGAGAGAGAGACGCTGCCCGAGGTACCGCCGCCGCCGCCGGAGAGAGGCTCGCTGCCCGAGGTACCGCCGCCGCCGCCGGAGAGAGAGGCACGCTGTCCGAGGTACCGCCGCCGCCGCCGGAGAGAGAGGGACGCTGTCCGAGGTACCGCCGCCGCCGCCGGAGAGAGAGGGACGCTGTCCGAGGTACCGCCGCCGCCGCCGGAGAGAGAGGCACGCTGTCCGAGGTACCGCCGCCGCCGCCGGAGAGAGAGGGACGCTGTCTGAGGTACCGCCGCCGCCGCCGGAGAGAGAGACGCTGTCCGAGGTACCGCCGCCGCCGCCGGAGAGAGAGGCACGCTGTCCGAGGTACCGCCGCCGCCGCCGGAGAGAGAGGGACGCTGTCCGAGGTACCGCCGCCGCCGGAGAGAGAGGCACGCTGCCCGAGGTACCGCCGCCGCCGCCGGAGAGAGAGGGACGCTGTCCGAGGTACCGCCGCCGCCACCGGAGAGAGGCACGCTGCCCGAGGTACCGCCGCCGCCGCCGGAGAGAGAGGGACGCTGCCCGAGGTACCGCCGCCGCCGCCGGAGAGAGGGACGCTGTCCGAGGTACCGCCGCCGCCGCCGGAGAGAGGCACGCTGCCCGAGGTACCGCCGCCGCCGCCGGAGAGAGGGACGCTGCCCGAGGTACCGCCGCCGCCGCCGGAGAGAGGGACGCTGTTCGAGGTACCGCCGCCGCCGCCGGAGAGAGGCACGCTGCCCGAGGTACCGCCGCCGCCGCCGGAGAGAGGCACGCTGCCCGAGGTACCGCCGCCGCCGCCGGAGAGAGGCACGCTGCCCGAGGTACCGCCGCCGCCGCCGGAGAGAGGCACGCTGCTCGAGGTACCGCCGCCGCCGCCGGAGAGAGAGAGAGAGACGCTGTCCGAGGTACCGCCGCCGCCGCCGGAGAGAGGCTCGCTGCCCGAGGTACCGCCGCCGCCGCCGGAGAGAGAGGGACGCTGTCCGAGGTACCGCCGCCGCCGGAGAGAGGGACGCTGTCCGAGGTACCGCCGCCGCCGCTGGAGAGAGAGGCACGCTGTCCGAGGTACCGCCGCCGCCGGAGAGAGGGACGCTGTCCGAGGTACCGCCGCCGCCGCCGGAGAGAGAGGCACGCTGCCCGAGGTACCGCCGCCGCCGGAGAGAGAGGGACGCTGCCCGAGGTACCGCCGCCGCCGCCGGAGAGAGAGGGACGCTGCCCGAGGCAGCAGGAATGTCACAAGATTCCTTCTGGGGATGCAGTTTTCACCTCATCTGTTTATAAGTCACGCATATCCCTAAAGAATCAAGTCAAGTTAAATGTCTCTAAACAATATCGGAAGCATAGGCAACACAAATTGTGGAGCAAAGATATTGCAACTTATTACTGAAGTGGGATTGATGACTTAGGGAAAATAACGAGTAAGTCATTAAAAGGCTTGTTTTTGTGTTTTTTTTTGTTTTATTGATATTTTTGAAATTTATCCTGTTATGTTTTTGTCTTATACACATTGCACGTGGCGGTAATGGACTTTTTTAACATTAAAACTGAAACTTCTTTGCTTCAAAGATTTATATATTTTTGTTTTCTTCTGGAATTTGAATGATCCGTTTAAGTGTTACACAAAGCTCTTCAACTCCAAAACAGTCGTTGATGAGATGTATTTGACAAATTTGAAGACAAAAAAACGGACGTTGAACGGACAGAAAACCGTTGCGAGCCTCGATAGTCTGGCTGCAGATTAAAAGATGGCTGCAGCCACCTGTTAATCGTGTCCTGGGCTGCCGTCTTGTGTGCCAGCCGGTCTCTGGGCGCGTCTGCCGGTCCTGAGACTCTGAGCTGTCGGTCCCACGGGACGGATGACGCTGTCAGCGGCAGCAGGCTACCGTCACCGGCGCTGTGACGACAGAGCGGCCCGGCCCGGCACGTCCGCCGCCGAGCCGCCCCAGGCAAAAACGCCGCGGGCACCTCCGGCGGGCAGCGAGCGGCACGTGAGAACGTCCCGACACACCGCGCCGCCGCCGCGCCACGTCGGTCTCGGCGCGGCGGACGTCGCCGTTTCCGGTGCGGCGAGCTGCAGTCCTGAGAACGGCGCGGGAGCCGGCGGCAGACAGGAAGAGTCGGGTCAGCACGGTATGCCCGCAGGCTGAGAGGGAGCCAGCACCACGAGGGAGGCTGGGAGAGCCGAGACGACATGCCGAGCTGGAACTCGGCGGGCAAGTTTGGTCCAACAGGGAGCTCCGGAGTTCTGAGAAGTTGAGGGTGACATGAGAAGTCGCTTTGCAGACCGTGCAATGTTGATGCAATATCGGTCCAACTTGCTGGCTGGCGCTTCGATCAGAACTACGCAGCGAAGCTGGCGGGTAATGTGATAGTCTGATGTCCGGCAGTTTTTACGAAGCTGCACCACAAGGAACGTCTGAACGTCTGAACAAATGTCTGAACAGTTGGCGCAAGACATGACGAATATTTTTGTATATTTCGAGTTATTTGATGAATAGTGAAAGGTATATAACGTAACATGAAAATACAGGATTCCCTTCCATGATTTACATGTTTGTACGCCAGTGTTACACTTCCAGCGCTCACCATATCCGTGTCGTGAACCGTATCTGTTCTGTGCCTGCAGTGTCGTGAACCGTATCTGTTCTGTGCCTGCAGTGTCCTGAACCGTATCTGTTCTGTGCCTGCAGTGTCCTGAACCGTATCTGTTCTGTGCCTGCAGTGTCCTGAACCGTATCTGTTCTGTGCCTGCAGTGTCCTGAACCGTATCTGTTCTGTGCCTGCAGTGTCCTGAACCGTATCTGTTCTGTGCCTGCAGTGTCCTGGACCGTATCTGTTCTGTGCCTGCAGGTGGCCGCGGGCCGTCGAGCCACCTCATCAGTACTTCACATCGCCGGGTCTGTCTGGCCCCGTCGGTCCCCTCCTCTTCACTCTAGTGTCCATCTCGGCGGGAGGGCTGACCACAGTCCTCTGGCCGCTCCCTCCCTTCCCTTCCCCTCCCTGACCGCAATAAATAGCCGACTAACCAGGCCTAACCGGCGCTGTCCGGGCACAATTAGTCCACCGGGCGGCCACACTCGACCCGGTCATTAAACGCCGCTTCTGTGGACGGCCGCGGCCCGCCCGCGGTCACCTTCGCCGTCAATACAGCGGTGGTGGGCCAGCGGATTTATGGCAGCCGACCGCCCTGGGAACGGGAGGGGCGGAGGGGCCGCGACAGGAGACGCGAGGCGACACCGCCGCCGGGGGGACCCTAAAGCACCCGACCGCAGGAAGGGCCAGGGGAGATCGCAGGTGCTGCCTGGAAGATATCCCGCGCACGCACCAAACGCATTTCGGAGGTATGAAAGGCATCGCTTAATCGTGTAGTCACAATGGTGCCAATTTTGGTTTATCGTGGACACTAGGCATTGTTCCAGAAATGTGCGTGTTAAATTCCATTTTCTCTTTATGAATCATTATACAACGTAAGCTTGCTAATATTGTTTATCAAAATTTGAAATTGGGCAAGTTAGACATTTTCAATTTTAAATTGAGTAACGATCGAGCATACACTGATTTCCTGTAAAATAATTTGGAATGTCAGCTAAAATGCAAAAATAAAATACATATCCGATTTAGTTGCTATGTAACTGAGGTTTCCGATAAAAAGAAGACACACAAATATAAGTGACCATATGGAGGGTCACCTTGACTTGTTTCGCTTAAATGGAACAGTCGCGTAAAATCGACAACATTTGAACTTATCAGCTGCCTTCCCGTTCGTCAGGTCCCCGCGGGGTCGGTCACAGAGCTATACCGCCGCGGGCTGTTGCCGGGTCACGGCCGTCCTGGGCCCACAGGTCCGTCAAATGGGCCGCACCGCTGACGGCCCACCTGTCAAATGGGCCGCACCACCGGCGGTCGTCACCTGACCGGCCACATTGCAGCCGGAGAGAAAAATGACCGCACACTCAGAGCTGGACAAAGAACATTGCGTTATTGTACACCTATACACGGAAACGGCGTCACGTAAAATGAAGGTAAGTTCGGATTTTTGTGCGACATTATATAAAATTCAGTTACTTGAAATTGAAAGGTTGCAATCTCAGAGGTTATCCATAAGATCCAAATATGGATCCAACAGAGGTGCAAAAAATGTCTAGGCTGTCACCAACTCCCTTTCAGAGCACAAAAGCTGTCACATTACGCGACAACATCAATATGGGATTCCGAAACTTGTTGTTTTTAGAATCTTAAGTTAGATGTGTTCAGGTATTCAAGATGCTTCAGAAGTTGTAATTTATATTTTCCAGAAATGTTTAAGCATCTTGACTTTCCAGAGATAACACACCAAAAAGTTAACCAACAGAGACAGCAATGTTCACTGGCGGATCCAACAGTCGGTTTGGGGGGAACTTTTTGTGGCAAAAAGGGACCCCTATTTTTTTCTCTCCGCGGATTTGGGCCGGTTACCTTATTTTGGTATTCGAGCTTAAGACATTCACTTTTCAAATTCACAAAAATTCATTTTTTCCATTTTTGGGGTTCAAAAACCCAAATTTGTGAAAATCCAGGACAGTCAATTTGAAGGAAATATCATTTCCTTTCTTTTGACGTTTTTTATTTGCAATTTGCTTCAAAACTCGATTTTCTACGATTTTCTTAACATTTATCGTTTTTCCACCAAAAATGGCATGACATGACGTCATTAAAACGTCATTATTTAATTAAGAGTTGGTGAAAAGACACTTGATGCAGCATAAGGTACTGAAAGTTTCACGTTGATATCTATCATAGTGTTCAGGTTATTGAGAAAATCCGGGAGGGGGCAGATACTTCTGATAAGGTTTGAGCTAGAAGTACCTATCTCACTTAGGACCTACCTATAGCTTATTTTATTTTGATTGCACAATTGCCATTCAGTTGCTGGCACTAGGTTTTTTTTTTGACGCGTCAATTTTGTTTGCATGCAAAGTGGGCGAAGGTTGTCATAGGCACTGTACTTAAAGGGATATTGCCACCTCGCAGGCCAATATGGAGTTTTTAGTGTGTATCGGTAGATTTAGCGTGTCCGATTTGACCTGCAAAATTTAGTTCCAGAAACTCCCCCATTAGATAAAACCAGTAAAACGCCTTGTTGGGCGATGACCGAGCGAGCGCGCTCTGATAAAGCTAAAACAGGTTTGCAATATGAAACGGTAAGGGAGCACACGTGGTAGTAACAAAGTCATTTTAGTCCTCCGCAAAAATTGTCAGGCCTCAATGCATGCCAACATAAAAATTAAGGTGCATTAAATTATGAATGATCTCCTTTCTCAATTCCGCCAAAAGGGAGTACGTCCTGAGCGTTGTATGCTTCAGCGTATAAATTAATGCTTAGAATAATACAGCCATTTTTTAACAAGAATCATTTTTGCAAGTTTTTTTGTTCATTTCGACGTTCGCGCGTGCCAACTGTCACGCGCTGTGGTACCACCTCTATCAGAACGCACTATACCAAAAACAAGATTGATTTGATGGTCCTATCCAATGGTGAAACCCCAATCTCAATCGGAGCAGTGGTTGCAAAGTTATTAGCTTCCGAAAAGCGTCGTTTATGGCCGGGTTGGGCCGGGTCGGGCCGGGTCGGGCCGGGTCGGGCCGGGTCGGGCCGGGTCAAATGTAAATTTGTCTAGTAAGTGGACGAGAAACCTCACGGGAACTTCGCGCCCTCTCGATAAAAATACATTTGCACCACTCATGATTGGCACACATTCGTAAAATTGGAGTCGCCTCATCACTATTTAGAATAACTTCTTTGCGGACTATGATTTGCTTTTGAATATTGGAAACTCAACATCACCATTCTGTCAGTGCACTTTAAATTTAAAATGCGTATACAGTTAATTATATTTTCAACAACCATAGCCTCGTTCATAATAAAACATGAATAAAACAGCAATAATTGCTATGGCTCGACTTTGGGGCCGTAGGAGATTTGTGACCAATACCTTATAACACAGATATACTTTTCAAGGTCAAGTCTCGGCGAATTCGAACGCTTCGGCTTTGGGCGGGCGCCAATTTCACAGCCAAACTGGATGAGAGCGGTCATCATGAATGCTTTTGAATGCCCAGCTACTGAGAACAGCTGGGACCAACGTTTTGGATTCAGAAATAAATACAAATTAAATTGCCGATACCCTGCTTCAGGTGTTGCAGGAGCAAGTTTGAGGTTGAGCATACACGATTCTTGAATCTTGATCCCCGCCATTCATTTAAAGGGAGTGTGCCTACTGTTTTGAAATGTCAAAAATATTTTTCATACGGTAAGTAGCTGTTGGTTTGATTGTTGTATATGATGAAATTCACATCTGGAGCCCCTTTAGTTGAATTTTCACTTATATTGTTTTTTGTTTATTTTTGTTTCGATATCTATAAAACGATCGCCACTATGGTGATGTTATGTAAAACGGCGCACATAAGACAATACAATTACGGTCACATCATGCAAGATAGAAAGACGAGTTTTGCACAGCACGTTCTTGCCACTGTGAACTTTATTATGTGCAAGTTTCGTAGCTCTAAATTGATATCTTCTTTAAAAAATGGCCATCGGCCATCATCGAAATGGCCATCATCGAAAAACATGATGGCCGTCCAGTTTCTGTTCATCAGCATGCTATCAGCATGCACGAGCTGTTTTGTTGAATTGCTATTGGCCGGCGCTAACAATATGCTAGCAGTGTAATCGATAGTTGCAGTGCTTCTAGTAGCGGAAGCCCTCTGGAGTCTACCCGATAACTTTTTTGCTCCCAAGCAAATTCCTGGAGTCTTTGAATATCTCAGCAACTAGGGCGAATCTGGAGAAATGAAGTATTGGTTCAATTCAGAAAATTGTGTTCTATAGACCAGTGTCAATAACCCCAACTAAGCGATGTGAGTAGGCACACTCCCTTTAAGTTACTTTTTAGAAATCCTTCGGAGGTGGCAATATCCCTTTAAGGATAATAAAAATGGACACAATTATTGACTACATTTCACTAAAAACACCCAATCCCCATGGAAAATGGCCGGTCTCCAAAAATAATCACACCATCTGATGCAAAACTGTTTACTCCATTCACCTCGGTCACAACTCAAACTGTTAACATCAGTTTTTTTTTCGGGAAAGATTGGGATACCATCACATGGCGATACATTACATCAAATATGTTTCTGTCATTTTCTTAGGATAACCTTTCTAAATTTTCAAGTTTACATTTTGTAAATAAATACAATAAATTTTGGAATGTAATTACATGAAATTATTATGCAAAATAATTTGTTGTTAAAAAAAATATTCACCCATGCTGTTACTGTATCAATATTTTGATACAGTGATTTTAATTTGAGTACAAAAATGGGTTCAGGTGGGCCAAGGGATACAAAATTGATGCACTTATAAAGCAATATTGTATCAATTTCCAAGAGAATTATTGAACATCCAGGTGGTTGAAACTGTATTGCCACAATGCGCAATGCACAGATTCATGTGCCATTCATCCCATCACTGTTATCCAGTGCTTCATAATTGCCGTTTGTAAATCGGTAATTTTCCCCAATACATTTGAGCTGGATCAAAACATCGACGCGTCAAAAACATTATTATTTGGGCCTAGTGCCAGCAACTGCATTGGGGCCTTCGTGAGAATCGCACATAAATTTTGTACACACCGCTGTCACGCGTCCCGAAAAGTTATTTCCACAAAAGCAACGCGTCATTTTTGACAACCATTTGCGCCGAAATAGAGTGTAGATTGGATTCCAAATTGATACCATATGAAATGTTCTTCATACTTGTAAAACAAAAACGTTTGTTCGAGCTTCAGTTCAGACTGGCAGCTTGCTGGCCGCTATTTTCTCGTTCAGCTGAGTTTTTTTTAAAGCCCAGATTTGATGGTAAGAGCCGTGTTTTCCAAAATTTGCCAGTGTTTCACTGTGTATAGCTGGATTTTGATTACTGCAAAGTCAATTTTTACATTAAATTGTCAACGTCTTTTGTTTTGGATGGGTGGGGGGGGGGGGGGGTGAGGGGGCAACGACATGTTGCCCCCCTCCCCTCGAGGCTGTTGGGGGGGGGGGGCATGTCCTGGTTGGCCCCCCTGGATCCTCCAGTGGCAATGTTACACACACAATATCATATGACAGATCTTACATAAAACTGGATCAAAGTTGAGAAAATGCTGTTTGTGGTCATGCAAAAACTGATACCATGGCAAATATAGTATTATTGTAAGCAGGTATGTACCTACCTACCTACCTACCAATATTGGATAACTCCAGAGATACCATAAATAATTCACAAGTACCCATAATAACTAATATTTCCTATGGAATGGAATAGACTGTTCTTATGTCAGAGCGGGAATCAGGAATATGGATGGTTTGGCCACAGTATAGGCGTACCCAAGGGGGGGGGGAGGCAAACGGGTCAATTACCCCTCCTGAAGGTCCGTACGTGTCCCCTTTGGTCGAAAAAATGAATGATTTTTTCAATTTTTAAAGAAGAAAAATGCTGAAAATATGCCCTTTTAAAATTATAGTGGGCCAAATCCGGCGAGTTTTTTTGGTGGTGGTATCTTATGCCCCTCTGATCAAAAATTGCCCCCTCCTGGAGTGAATTCTGGGTACGCCACTAGGCCACAGTAAGGAGACTTTACAGTCAATGTTGTAATGTCTGCTGATTTATGCAATGTTTTAGTTATATTGACGCTCTACTCCGTATACTGTGTTACCTATGATGATGTGCGTGTGTGAAAAGCCACCCTGTTGTGGACCTCATGCGAACATAATCTGAATCTGAATCTGAATCTCATGTTATACCCAAATTGCACTTCATTTGAATAAGCTAGTTCACTTTGTTTCTGATTTTGAACATTTGTTTTATGAATATCATTAACCTTGCTCCGAATTAGACAGTACAACAATTGTACAGGTTTTGCAATCCTTTCATCTCTTATGGTTATGGTTTAAAGGGTGATTTGTTTTGCTCATGTTCTTCAAATCTTCCTAGCACAAATGTTGCCCCATTCTGCAGAAGTTAAAATTATGAGATATCAACTTAGCAGAAATTATTTAAATAAAACAACCATTCTCAGCAATGTTCGGCAGAGCGCTGGTCCAGCTTGAGCTGTGCGGGAACAAGGATTTTCATCCAATACTGTGCCATTATTTCCTTTAAAGCATGAACTTGGAAATGTGTCATTTAAAATGTGTGTCAACAGTTCATGAACAGTGAGCAGGAAGATGCAAGTTTGGCTTGGTGCTGTCCCGAACAAGGACGGTATAATCCAGTGGCAAGTTCTACATCAAATGAACAAATAATTCAAAGGAATGGCACTGATATACACAGTTGTGCTTCAGTGGCGGATCCAGGGGGGCGGGGGGGGGGGTCGTAGGGGCTGAAGCCCCCTGCCTTAGAAAACGGCGCCCTTGGGTACCGCGGCGCCGACGCCCTCCCCCCCCCCCGCCCCCTGGATCCGCCACTGAAGCACAACTGTGTATATTAGTGCCATTCCTTTGAATTATTTGTTCATTTGATGTAGAACTTGCCACTGGATTATACCGTCCTTGTTCGGGACAGCACCAAGAACGGCGCCGCGACGCCATTCTTGCAAAGGATTTGCCGGCGCCGAAGGCGCCGCAGCGTTCTCGGGAGGCCGCCAGGGCGCCCGTGTGTCTACCGACAGCGTCGTAGCACTCTTGGAAGGCACCCTTGCACCTTCAGAAGACAGCTTGCCACCCTCACAACGCATTATGCCGCCCTCAGAAGGTGCATCGCCGCCCTCGGAAGGCATTATGCCGCCTTCGGAAGGCATCATGCCGCCCTCAGAAAACATCGTATCGCCCTCGGAAAACATCGTGTCCTCCTCGGAAGACATTTTGCCGTCCTCGGAGTGCATTATGCCGCCCTCGGAAGATGTCTTGTCGCCCTCTCAAGGCATCTTGCCGCCCTCAGAGCACATTATGCGCCCTCAGAGCGCAATGTGCCGCCCTCGGAAGGCATCATGCCGCACTCGAAAGACATTTTTTCCGCCCTCAGAAGGCATGTTGCCGTCCTCAGATCGCATTATGCCGCCTCGGAAGGCATCATGCCATCCTCGGAGTCCAGAGAGCCTTATGCCGCACTCGGAAAGCATCATGCCGCCCTCGGAAAACATCTTGCCTTCCTCGGAAGACATTTTGCCGCCCTCGAAGTGCATTATGCCGACCTCGGAAGATGTCTTGTGGCCCTCGGAAAGCATCTTACCGCCCTCAGAGCAAATTATGCCGCCCTCAGAGTGCAATATGCCGCCCTCGGAAGGCATCCTGCTGCCCTCAGAGCGCATTATGTTGCTCTTGGAAGGCATCATGCCGCCTTCGGAGATATATTGCCGCCCTCGGAAGGCATCTTGCCGCCCTCAGAGCGCATTATGCCGCCTTCGGAGTTCAGAAGACGTCTTGCCACCCTCGGAAGGCATGCCACCCCCAAAGCGCTGCGGTGTCACGGCGCACTCAGAATGATGACACCCTGACGCCTTCAGCTTCCCTCCGACGGCGACCGGGCATCCGTGACCTTCGAAACCAATAACACGCCTTTGCCCCATCCCCGCACTCCCGATAGCGTTATGGATGGCGCCTACGAAGAGGCCTGGACCCCATGACATAACCGTGACACTTTTTTCAATATGCTTGGCGAGGCGTTGAAGGTGCTGACGTATTGTCCTTTCACACTCGGGGCGCCCAGAAATAGCTTGGATGAATGTCCAAGGTCCATGATGTCCACAGTTCCACAGAAACGTTTGCAGCATCGGTCACCGATTTTTACGCGATTTGGTCCTAAGGGCTAAGGTGAAAACGAACCTCCTTCTTTAAACAAAATCAGGTCCATTTTGACCTTACCGGTTTCCTTTAAGATCACATTCAAGGTCAAACGACGGGGAACGCTGTAGCGCCCAAAGTTGCCGTCCGATCGCGACAAATTGGTCTCAAACGATTCCTTGTGCCCAGTTCCAAGATGACAAGAATGTTCAGAGTTGTGCCCCGTGACCTTCAAGGTCAAGCCCCGTGACCTTTAATGCCAAATTCAGGGTCAAAGGATGTTTTTCCCCGGCCTTTCCATTTCCAGAATGACAAGCATTCTTAGAGTTGTGCCCCGTGACCTTTAAGTTAGCGCCCAATGTTGGGCGCTACAGCGTTCCCCGTCCTTTGACCTTGAAGGTCACGGGGAACAAATTTACTCTAAGAATGCTTGTCATCCTGGAAATGGGCACGGGTCATCGTTTGAGAACATTTGTTTTGCAATTGGACGCAAACTTCGGGCGCTACAGCGTCCCCCGTCCCTTGACATTGAATTTGACCTTGAAGGAGACCAGTAAGGTCAAAATGGACCTGATTCTGGGAAACAGGTGGGTCGATTTGATCTTGAGACCAAATTTCGTACAAATCGGTGAACGACGCTGAAAACGTTGTATAATCCCCTTGGATTGGCGCGACCCAATAAGAACGACTCAACTGTCGTAACACAAGATTTTGCTCCTTGTTTATCCACGTATGCAACTTAGTTTCCCGATGTTGCGACAATATATTTTTTTTTGCTTCTCCGGGCTACATGTAGTTAGCCCGGAGAATTAACAAAATCATGTAAATCTTGTGAATCATGTGAACCTACATATATCCGCAGTCGGACCTTCGATCATGCCACCAGACTTGCAAAAGGGTCCCGTGTCCCGCGGGAGTATTCAGCCGAACTGGGGGGGGGGGGGCATATTTTGCCACTTCGTTATATTCCGAACCAATAACCGCAGCGAGACACGCAAGGGAGCAATTGAAAGCTCTCAATGAGACGCACGTAAAACGTACGTGAAATGTTCAAAATAAGGTCACATGTCAGGTCGTCTGGTGAAATGTCAAAATATAGGTATTTGGGGTGATTTGCTATACTTTCCAGTTAAAGCCTTATATTGCGACTATCATGGCCCAAAGTGCCCTCAGAGGCATAATACATATTTCGCATAAAGAAAATTGATATTGTAAGCAAAGGTCAAGCCGTCAAGAGCAGGTCAGTAAATACAACTATTGGCAAAAGGTTTACGAAAGTCATGCGACACATGTGTATGGATTATTGCACACGTATAATTTGATAGTAGTAGCCAATTTTACACTCTGACCCCATAGAATGGCCCTTAGGAGAAGTTCAGGTCAAGGTCAGGTTGCATAAGGCCAAAATTTTAAATAGATTAAACATAAATAAAAAGTCATGTTTCTAGACCAGTTTTGTCTAATAAATACAGTGGCGACATTTATTTGCCTGTATCTGGTAATTAAAAGCCATAAAATGCAATTTCAACAAATTACATCATGAGTTAATCATACTTGGGAGCCATAAGTCAGACACAAATAAATATTTTTCTTTGAAATTTGGTGTGAGAATCGTTCATACTTGGTTATCCAATATATATTGTTTTTTATAACTTTTAAAATGTATATTTTGTGGGATTTTTCCTAAACAAATCTGTTTTGTGTTTTGTTTTTGGGTCAACAACTAACGAAAATGCAAATCTGAGATAGCCATTTGGAAGAACATGTAATTTTCTTTCATTTTTTTTTTTTTGCAATTTGCTTTACAACTCGATTTTCTACGGTTTTTCAAACATTTATCATTTTCCCACCAACAATGGCATGACCTGACGTCACTAAAACGTCATTATTTCTCAAACTACGTCACTAATTTGAATGACATCAGTTGGGCAAACTACGGGGAGGCGATCTAAAATGGATCGATAAAAAATTAGGTCGTGACGTCATCAAAATGGGCGGAGGATTTATTTATAAGGATTAATTTTTTTAGGAGTTCCCTTATAAGGAGATCCGATCTAAAAATGTATTGTTTTCCTGACATTAACACCTTCAAACACCATATCACTCCTCAAAAACTGCCCATCACCCCTGGATTTTTTTTCGGTAGAAACTGCACGAATCGCTCCATCATATTTGCTTGTACTTGTATGATCAGATCCCTACTTTGGCAGATATGGCCAAAGTAAGGGTCGGCGATCTCAATTTTGGCACTCGCAGCAGCCTCAGCGATTTAAATTTTGATTCGCCACCTGACTTCACGATCTAAAATCGGATTAGCCGCCTGACGACCGATCTAAAAACAAATATTTCACGCTGTGGTCGTTGCGTCGTGGAATCAATATTTAGATCGTCATTTACAGTGAAATAAGGGCAATTGCCGAGTCAGGTCACATTTATTATTCCGATATATTGATGGACAACATGTTCTCCTAACACTTTTTAACCTCCGAGTATGCGTATGTTACTCCGAATTGGCCTAATGACATAGGCCTCACAGTTTGGTACTTCATGTATGCCCAAATATGGGCATAACAAAATCCAAAAATTGATTGATCTATTTTTGATCGCCTCTCTGTAATTTGCCCAACTGACATGTTGAGACAAGACGTAAAATGGATACAACATAAGGTATGGAGCGTTGCGCGTCAATATCTATCATTGTTTTTCAAGATATTGAGAAAATCCGGGAGGGGCAGATTCTGCCCCCCCCCCCCCCCGGGGGCGCGGGTTAAAGAAGAGGCATATTTGACCCGTTTAATTGACATATTGGATTGGCGCCCCTCTGGACCATGCCGCCCCTGTCACCGAGGAAATATGCCGCTCTCGGGCCTGAAAATCCTGGATCCGCCAGTGTTGTGCTTATCAGTGGGTTGCATTCCAATAACAGCAAAGATATATTAACACAATTATTTGCAATGTTCCAACTTCCAAGGCAAATTAATGATCTTACCAACTGAAGTTGCTGATCATTTGCTCAATGTTGATGTGAGAAGATTCCTTTATCACTCCAGTTAACCAAACTTCTCGAAAATAAGCTTCTAATAAATTCGACTTACACCTCAAATATAGCAATCAGTTCCAGCAAGCATGTTATACAAATAACATCTAAATCCGGACCACGCACGTTGCTCGGCCTTGGTATTTGGGGCCATGCGTTGCTTGTTTACATCAATCGACTGGCAGCTTGTGAACGAGAGCCAAATTTGAAGGAAATTTCGTAGTGGTAAAGGTATCACATTGTCACCTTTGTGACAATCGATGTGGGCGAACTTTGTGAATATCACTATGTTGTAGGAATAGGCCAACTGGCCGCGTGGGTAAAATTTTGCAGCGCTCCGCATCGCGTTTTGGCACCGTAGGGAATTTCTTTACCATTCGCGTAGCTGAGATTTAATATATCTTGGCACCCAAAATGCTTAGTTTTCACCAATATTCATCGATTAGTGACCTAATCACAACATTTTCTGAAGAATAACAATATTGTCATCTGATCAATTTTAATTGAAATTTGTCACAAAATCCCATCGTTTTGGCGAAAACTGTCACCTTTGCACGTGGGCTAGTGCGTAAGATTATGCACCTCTGGGATTCAAATTATCACAATGGTCTGATCTACAGACCTGGAATATATTCAAGCCGATTCGATACGCGTAAATATCCGAATGCAGAATTCTTGTGTTGCCTCCGTCAACCTACTTAGCTCTGAAACTATTTTCTTCCTATCTCCTAAAAACTCTGAAACGTGACATCGGCCCCAGTTCGGCCCCAGGCTCCAGGCAATAGAATGTGAAGCAGCCCCAGCCCCAGCACCAACGCCATCCCCAGCTTCAGCCCAGTCCCCGGCCGGCCAGTCAGGCTGCACCACATGTCCATCCGTTCAGAGGCAGCCTCGGTCCAGCTGAATACCGGTCATACCGGGCCTCGCCATCATACCAGCAAACGTTCACACGGACACAATGGAGGCAGCGCTGCCCTCAGCAGTCCCGACCTGGCGGCCTCATTCAGAGCGGCAGCAGAGGAGGGGACACCCGCCGGACGCCACCGTCTGACGCCCGTCTGATATCTGGGGCCCGGGAGGGAGCGGGTCATATAACGTCCGGAATACCATCAACGTTTGACTTCTGACACCAGACGCGCGTAACGTCGTCCAACGTCGTCCGACGTGTGGTCGATGAAATAGGTATATCTGATGTGTGACGGACTAAAGATCACACTTTATACTATTTATGTACTGAGACGCTCACCCAAAATGTCAGCCACAACTTCGTCCCTGCTGAGCAAAAACAATTATGAACATAACAGTAAGCAGCCTGTACGATGCTTGATTTTGCGTTTTTGTGATGCCACTGTTGAGCTCTATTAATTTGATGAGCTAGTCAACCAATTAAAGTAGCCACAACAGCCTGCTGTGCAAGCTCATCGTGAATAAACACCAATGACGTAGATTTGGATTATAGACGTTTTATTTGGTGATGGTGACATTTCGATGGAGTGTCTTGATCTACCACGCTTGGCTCGGTGTTTGGTGCTGCCATCTATACTAAATGTGTATGCGACCGCACCGTCACCTACAGCTACGCGGGCGAGTCTGGTATCAGATCGGGAATCGGAAGTTAATTGTGAACGAAAAAGGTTGAGTACATCCTAACTTATAAGCTGCATAACTTTCATAAACAGGATTGCTAGATTTTCACATGATTACAGGAGAGCCTCAATGTCTTAGACAATGTTGTTGCTTTAAAGGGAACTGTCGACCTTGGTAGATTCGAGCGAATGCTATAAAATGACTAAACTGAGTACGCAGATAATTATGCTGCCAATAATTTGTCATAAAACCCGGGAACTGTGGAGATATTCGTGAAATAAAATATTATACAACATGACGTCATTTTCAGATTCACGTCACAAACGCGTCACACCTCCCGATTTTATGGTGAATCGAATTAGGTAAACAGTGCCGCTTTATGTGCGCCGCCAGTTTGATAATGCACACCGTGAGATATACATAACAGGTACGCCATCTGGTAGCACTTTCTTCTATGACGTGACATGGATTCGATTTTTATCTGTGTCAACGAACGGAAAAACGGTTATTTTCCTCAAGTCTTTCCTGAAGAGCAAATTCACTTACAAAGTAGGAACCAGAGACACTTTTTGGAAGTTTTAAACATGAAGGAAGCAGATCAATCCCGAGGCCAATTCTAACGCCATGTGACGTCACGGCTGCCCGTCATGGGCCGTCCGTCATTCCCGGAAACGCCTTCCGCTACGCTGCATTTATTTGGTGAGTTGATTTGCACTGAGTATGCATTTGTATGTTCTCGACAAGATTATCCCATTGCTGAGTCAGAGTAAGTGATCTTTGTTGCACTATGTTGTGTTATTTGTTATGCATACTAACAATATATATGTAAGCTTCCTTTGTGACCTGCTGAGTAGTATATACAAAGGTAGTATATTCACATTCCAGATTCAATACCTGCGCATTCCTAATTTGTATGAAATTGAGGCATACCAGTCATACTAGTAACATCATCACACATATTTTGCGTCAGTGGCGGATCCAGGGGAGGGGCCGAAGGGGCTGAAGCCCCCTGCCTTAGAAAACGGCGCCCTCGGGCACCGCGGCGCCGAAGGCGCCGCGACGCCGTGCTTGCAAAGGATTTGCCGGCGCCGAAGGCGCTGTAGCGTTCCCGGGAGGCAGCCAGGGCGCCCTCGTGTCCACCGACAGCGTCGTAGGACTCTTGAAAGGCACCCTGGCACCCTCAAAAGACAGCTTGTCGCCCTCACAACGCATTATGCCGCTCTCAGAAGGTACATCGCCGCCCTCGGAAGGAATTATGCCGCCCTCGTAAGGCATCATGCCGCCCTTGGAAGGCATCATGCCGCCCTCGGAAGACATCATGTCGCCCTCGGAAAACATCGTGTCGCCCTCGGAAAACATCATGTCGCCGCCTTTGAAGTGCATTATGCCGCCCTCGGAAGATGTCTTGTCGCCCTCTGAAGGCATCTTGCCGCCCTCAGAGCACATTATGCCGCTTTCAGAGCGCAATATGCCGCCCTCAGAAGGCATCCTGCCGCCCTAAGAGCGCATTATGCCGCTCTTGGAATGCATTATGCCGCCCTCGGAAGACATCTTGCCGCCCTCGGAAGGCATGTTGCTGCCCTCAGATCGCATTATGCCGCCCTCGGAAGGTGTCATATCCGGTTCTCAGAGTCCAGAGAGCATTATGTTGCCCTCTGAAAACATCTTGCTGCCCTCAGTGCGCATTATGCTGCTCTTGGAAGGCATCATGCCGCCCTCGGGGACATTATATCCGCCCCTGTAGCTCAGTGGGAGAGCGCTGGACTTCTGACCTATCCCGGTAGTGGCAGCCCGGGTTCGAGTCGCTTCGGCGCTCGCTGTTTGCACCTGACTGGGATGACCTGCGGCCGGTGGCAGCGGTTGCACTCAAGGTCAGGTGACGTCAGTGAGCGAGGCGGACCGTGTCCAGGTATGTCGGGCACGTAAAACTTTCGTCTCTAAATTCTGCCGGCCAACAGGAATTGCGCGATCGGGTGGTGAGGCCAGAACCTGCACAACAAGCTCTGCTTAGCGCGGGTCCTGACCTCGGAAATCCATCCATACAAAACATTCGGACTAAATTTATAAAATAAAATACAGAATATTGTCGCCCTCGGAAGGCATCTTGCCGCCCTCAGAGCGCATTATGCCGCCCTCGGAACGCATCATGTTGCCCTCGGAAAACATTTTGCCGCCCTCGGAAGACACTTTGCCGCCCTCAGAGTGCAATATGCCGCCTTCGGAGTTCGGAAGACGTATTGCCACCCTCAGAAGGCATCTTGCTACCCTCGGAAGGTATCATACCGCCCCTGAATGACACCTTGCCGGCCCGAAAGCGATGCGGTGTCCCGGCGCATTCAGAATGATGGCACCCTGACGCCTTCGAAACCAATAACACGCTTTTGCCCCTCCCCCTCCCCCCACTCCCGATAGCGCCCTGGATGGCGCCTACGAAGAGGCCTGGACCCCATGAAATAACCGTGACACTTGTTTAAATATGCCTGGCGAGGCGTTGCAGGGGCTAACGTATTGTACCTTTCACATTCGGGGCGCCTAAAAATAGCTTGGATGAATGTCCATTGTCCAATGTCAATGATGTCCACAGCTCCACAGAAACGTTTTCCGCGTCGATCACCGATTTTTACGCGATTTGGCCCTAAGGACCTTTTGCAATTTTTGTTTTCAATTTGCTTTACAACTCGATTTTCTACGGCTTTTCAAACATTTATAGTTTTCCACCAAACATGGCATGACCTGACGTCACTAAAACGTTGTTATCTCCCAAACTACTTCACTAATTTGAATGGCATCAGTTGGGCAAGCTACGGGGAGGTGATCTAAAAATGGATCGATACAAAATTAGGTCGTGACGTCATGAAAATGGGAGGAGGATCTTCCTTATAAGGAGATCCGATCTAAACATTGATTGTTTTCCTGACATTCACACCTTCAAACACCTTATCACCCCTCAAAAAATGACCATCACCCCTGGATTTTAATTGATGGACAACATGTTACATGTTCTCCAACACTTTTTAACCTCTGAGTATGCGTATGTTGCTCCGAATTGGCCTAATGACTTCGGTTGAAACTGCACGAATTGCACCATCATATTTTCTTGTACTTGTACGATCAGATCCCTACTTTTGCAGATATGGCCAAAGTAAGGTTCAGCGATCTCAATTTCGGCACTCGCAGCAGCCTCAGCGATTTAAATTTTGATTCGCCACCTGACTTCACGAACTAAAATTGGATTCGCCGGCTGACGACCGATCTAAAAATGTATTTTACACTGTGGTCGTTGCGTCGCGGAATGACTATTTAGATCGTCATTTACAGTGGAATAGGGGCAATTGCCAAATCTGGTCACATTTATTATTCCGATATATTGATTGACAATATGTTACATGTTCTCCAACACTTCTTAACCTCTGAGTATGCGTATGTTGCTCCGAATTGGCCTAATGACAGATTCCTCACAGTTTGATACTGCATGTATTACAAATTGATTGATCTATTTTGGATCACCTCTGTAGTTTGCCCAACTGACATGTTGAGAGAAGACGTAAAATGGATGCAACATAAGGTACGGAACGTTTCACGTCAAAATCGATCATAGTTTTCAAGATATTGAGCAAATCCAGGAGGGGACAGATTCTGCCCCCCCCCCCCCCGGGGGGGGGGGGGAGGGGGGTTAAGGAAGAGACATATTTGACATATTGGTTCAATTGACATATTGGATTAGCGCCCCTCTGAACCATGCCGCCCCTGTCACCGAGGAAATATACCGCCCTCGGGCCTGAAGCCCCCGACCTTAGATAATCCTGGATCCGCCACTGTTTTGCGTGCGG
Organism: Chirona hameri; assembly: GCA_036785665.1. Classification (NCBI taxonomy): domain Eukaryota; kingdom Metazoa; phylum Arthropoda; class Thecostraca; order Balanomorpha; family Balanidae; genus Chirona; species Chirona hameri. Next base: position 8,746 of record JAXIVJ010012011.1, on the reverse strand, counting down.
TTTTGTAAAAAAAAAGCAGACTTGACATGCTTCAGAATCAAGGATGATATGATACTGACAATTTGTGGTCATTGTGACCTTTATGCAGCCAGGCTCAGCTGAGGTGCTGGAGGAAGAGCGCTGTGCCGAGCCAGGCTTGGCAGAGGGACAGCATACTCTGGATCGGTTTCTCCTTTGCTATGGTAAACTGCAAACAGTCACGTCTCCGGCCGTAGAACAGGAATGAATTTGGTAGCAGTGTTATAAGACCAATGTTCAAACTGTGATTTAGTTCAGTTTTCTGTGTTTGTGATTGTTCAGTTGGCTAAAAACCGTTGACGATTTTGTATTGTCGAGGTGTGCGTTGCCTCACTCTCCAGCGCTCGCCAGGTCAACACACAAGCTTATGTATCTGTTCAACACGGCCAGTTCAGAAATTGAGTAAATCAGCAAACGGTTGTCTGCTTAGCACAATTATGCGGCCTGTCTAGTTGTAATTGTGATGCGCAAATCTGTCGAGCTTGTATCATTCAGTTCAATAAATATGGTCAAATTATGTGCTTGTTTACGTTGAGACAGTCGCCTGCAAACTGAACATGCTAATATAGTGTCATCCACAGCGCCGCACAAACACAGTTCACATGGTAAGTGTCGGTTTTATTTAATAAACATACACAGTCTCTCACAATGCCCAGGTACATGAGCTGGTCGAATAAAGCTGGCTAAACACCATATTGCACACGATAAGCACAGTACCAAAATGTGATACAACAGCCAACATCAGGTCTGGGTCGGCCAGCAGGGGGCGCAGGAGTAGGAGGCTGTTGGGCTGTCCTTTTCGAGGTAGAAGACAGACCTGCCGCTGCACCTGATGATGGGTCTGGTTCTGGGGAGAGTTGGGCACGCGATGGTTGAAGCTGAACAAACAAGAGAAATCATGACATGATTACATTGACACGTCAATTGTGTATGCAAAGTGGGCAGAGCTTGTCAGGCACTGTGACAGAAATTGAAACTCGGATCAGCAGTAGTGCTATTTAGGGGAATGCATGTCAGAAAGGCGCAGAAGCAGGTAAATGAGGTTCTTTATTGCCAAAGTTGGTAAACACGATAATCGCAAAGGAATAAAAACTTGATTCATCTTAGTATGAAAGACAACGAGCACATCCCTGCAAATATTAAAATTAAGTTATAAATTTGCTAACCGGTTGGACAGGACAGGTATCTGCTGTCAAGACATGATACCCTTACCATCACCCCTTGAGTGGTCAAAGGTGGGGAGGCCAAGCAGGTGAGTTTTCCTATCTGATCTGGAACACGTTACTCATCAGTCTGTGATAAAGTATTTGATTTGGAAAGGATTGTTTCTCTTTGGCTAGGCCAACAAATACTCACTTAAAAACGTTCGCCCTCGACCCACACAAGCAGCATTTCAGCGTCATCTGTCAATAACTAATGTAACTCACTCAATCTGAAATTATTAATTCTGATACGGATTACGGCCTTGTCCATAATTACTGTCCACAAATGCGCAAGGAATTCGCGGCCGCCGTTATCTACCGTGACAATAATGCATAAATTATAACCATGTTCAATAAGACGTGGTGTGCTTTGTAAAATAAGCTTGACCAATCACCGTTGAGCTCGCTAGAGCCAGCTCATCGCTGATTGGTCAAACTTACTGTACACACCGTGCGAATGCTAGTCTGAACACCACTTTTCTCATGCGGGGCAAAAACTGCGGGGCGGACGGCAGTTGCCAAGGCCCCCAACTTTGTCGAAATAGAGCCAAGTTCTTTGGGATATAATGCTGTCACTTCATCAGTCAATCTGGTATAAACCTCCCATCTGGTATAAACCTTGGCGGTTCGTTCGAAAATCTGCTCTAGGGCCGTTGAGGTAGAGTTTTGAAGAGAAAAAAAAACGAACATTGGATCATATGATTTATATATCCAAGCTACAATTCTGCTATCTCAGTTCAAAACCCCATGTTAAGGTCGACACTTCCCTTTAAGAGTCGAGAGAGTTCTACATACTCATTCACCGTTGGTGTTCTTCTTAGAAACATTCCCGAACTACTTTCTTCTGAGAGCTTCCAATTTATCAGTTTAATTAGGTAACAGACTGAGAAACAATGGCATTTCCAGTTGGCTGCATTGGTGTGGACTCAGCTCACCAAAACACTCCACGAATATTTAATGGCTCCTCTCACAGTACAGCAGCGGCGGCGCCACCCGGAGGGAGGGGGGGGGGGGGTCAGGAGGGGCAGTCGCCCCCCCCCCACACCTGTCATCGGGCAGGGGGGGGACATATATTTCCCCCCTGTCATTTAAGGAGGCCCTCCATACTTCAAAGAGGTCCCATCTCGCAGGCCCCATCGTGGAGGTCACAGGGGCTCCTGGAAGCAAGAGGGGGTCCTATGGAGGCTAGAGGGGGCCTCTGAAGGCCAGAGGAGGACATCTGGAAGCCAGCGAGGAGGTCAGAGGGGGCCTATGGAAGTCAGAGGTGGCCCCTGGAGGCCAGAGGGGGTCTTGTGGAAGTCAGAAATACCCATGAAGGCCAGAGGGGGTCCTATGGAGGTCAGAAGTGTCCCTGAAGTCCAGAAGCGGACCTCTGTATGCCAGAGGGGAGGTGAGAGGAGCCCTATGGAGGTCAAAGACCCCTTCTCAAATGGAGGCACCCTCTCAAATGGAGTCCCCCTAGATTTCGACTTGCCCCCCCCCCCCCTTCCCCCTGACAAAAATCCGTGGCGCCGCCGCCCCTGCAGTACTGTGAATGCGCCATCTGTGACACAGAAAATGACCGCAGCGCCTCTAGCGGCGGAAGAGCACACTACAATGCAGCGAATCCAACTCTGTACCCAGAGTGAGTAACTGAGTAGTGCTTTCAGTGGTGATCCGTGATCGCCACACTGGCTAATGGTTGGTGTCACTGGCCGGGTGTGCGTCACATATTTGTCCATTTGTCGTCGAAAGAGTCGTTGACCGGGGGATTTTTTCCACATTACCTCTTACAGCCAATGCAGGGACGCACGGGGGGCTTACATGTATTGCATGCCCCCATGTTCCTGTGGGGGGGGGGAGGACTTGCCTCCTAATATCCCCCCCCCTGGATCCGCCAGTGGCACTGTCCCACTATTATTTCTGCAGTGGTAGGGCTACCACTAATAATAATAGTTGAATAAAAATAATAATAATAGTTTATTTCATACTTGCTCGGTACTTATCTGGAAATCAATCCATAGCTACAAACAAAAATGGGAAATGTTTTTTAACCAAACCTATTTACCCTACTAACCCTCGCCAGTGCAGGGGGGATGCCCCCCCCCCCCCTCGGGTTTCGATAATAACTCGCGTATTTATCGACCGATTGCAAAGAAACTTTCAGTACCCTACTTTTGAACAACATACTCTGAAAATTTCAAACTTCTACTCTTCATGACCCGTGACCTATGACCAGAGGCGCATCCGGGGGAGGGAAATTGCCCCCCCCCCCCCTACGGGTCACAGGAGGCCAGGGGCGGCGCTGGGGCCCTTGATACTAGGTAGTAGGTAGGCAAGGCACTGGGGGCCACACCGATATTGGCCCAGATACCATTTGCATTAGCTAAATGGCTTTCAAAAGCCACAGAGGAAGCCCTAAAACCAGGCAAGGGTCACTCTTGTGCATCTCAAGGACCTTCAGAGATACTGAAGGGCTTTCGAAACCAGCCCAGGGGCCTCTTGGGCATGTTCAGGGGCCATTGAGCCCACCCAGGGGCCCACAAAACTGTCCAGGGGGCCTCTCAGGGACCAGGGGTCATTTGTCCAGGGGCCCATTGAACCCACTTAAGGGCGCACAAACATATCAATCTCTAGGCAGACTCCCCCCACTCTTCGAAGACGGGGGGGGGAGTCGACCCCCCCCCCCCCCCCCCCCCCCCCCCACATACACACACTTTTTTTCAGGACAAATTAACAATTAATCGTACAAATTGCCTTTGCAGCGTCAAATCCAGCTATCAAGGTCAAAAACTGGAAAATTTCGCGCAGCCTCGCGGCATGACACAAGTTCGCAATTGGTATACAAATTTTTAAAAGGGTAAAATGAATTTCATTAAAGGGAATGTTTCGCCTTTCTGAAAGTTGTCAAATATACCCTGGTTGTAGACGAAAATGTGAAGCAAGTACTGCTGAAAACGATGGTGATATTTTTCTCTCTCGAAAAGTCACTTAACTTTATACAAATGAAGTTTTAAAATTGGGGATGATGACGTCATTATTGAGCTATAGGCCGCCGCTGATTGGCTGACAAAGTGGGATTGGCTGAAAACGTCGCTGTCAACCAATCAGCGGTGGCACTGGCCTATACCCCATTTTGCAAACTAAAAATTGAATTGCTTAAAAAAGGCTATTTTTGGGGGAAAATGACCTTAGTATTTTCGACATTTCAATAACGGCCAAATATAATGGCTATCTCAGTTCAAAACCAATACAAAGGTGAAACATTCTCTTTAAGTGTCTGGCAGAGGCTCTCCTTGACGGTAATTGCTGGCCCCAGGGCCCATTCCCTTCATAACAATATTAACTTTCAAGTTTCAGGCAGGCTACATGTTTAGCTTGTCTGCCGAGTTCCGGAAAAAAGCGACGCGAACGAAAGACGAGGAGATCGGCACCCGGAAGCTGTTCCAGCGGTACCCAACTTGCTGGACCGAAGGCTAATAGTGTGAACAGGCCAGGACCATCTCCCCAAGCCATCTCCCTCCAGGCTCCTCTAGATCCACAGTCACCATTTATGCGCGGAAAAGTCGTTCTGCCTCTTGCTGCTTTCAAACCATTTGCACTGTTAACAGTTAAAGACATAAAGACATAACAGAAAAGTGCAACAAAGAGCCTCTTGGTTCCATCCAAGGTTGCACCCCCCGCCCCTCCACCAGTCTCGCCCCTTCAAGTCACCTTACTATACCTGCATAGAAGAAGCCTAATCCCACGAGTATTTATAAACTAATCCCTTCTCTGGTAAAGTATTTATATAATCTAATTTTGAAGGAAGCAAGTGTCACTGCATCAGGATCAGTGTCATCCCCTGGTAGCTTATCCCAATGTCATACAACCCTTCTACTGAAAAATGAATGTCGTAGCCTAGTCCTACTTTGTTTCATAATTAATTTATGCTGATGACCTCTACCTCGATTTTCCCTATTGAACTCAAACATTCCCTTTAAATATCCAGAATGCTGACCATTTACAAATTTGAAGACTTCAATTAGATCTCCTTTTAGCCTTCTATATCTAAGTTAAAACATACCTAATTTCTTTAATCTATATTCATAAGGTAAACTATCAAGACAACTAACCATTTGTGTTTTTTAGCTCTATCTAACAACCAGCAATCTTTATCATATGTTGGAGACCAGGCTTGCACCTCTACTCCAAATGTGGTCTAACGTATGCACAATACAGTTGTGTTACTACCGTTTCACTCTTCTGTTAACCTATTTGTAACAGGCTCCTGGCTACCCCTATTTGTAACAGGGGGGGGGGGGGGATTCCGCCCCCCAGAGATCTCGAGATCTAGCCGTCCGATTTTCTCAAATCAAAACGGCATATTATTCCCCTCAATACGATCTACGTTTTTAAAAAAATCAAAAAAATCCGAAATCTTTGATAGGGGGCAACAGAGTGGCAACAACTACAAACTTTAGAGGTATTTGTGATCCAACACAGCTGTCATGTTCATCAACCGATTTTAACGCAACCAATGGAGATCGATAGAGAATGAATTGTAAATTAATATGTGGCGATGGCTTTTTAAAATTCAAAAATCATAGGCGTGTGCAGGCCACTCAATATGGGGTGAAGTAAATGCGTAATAAAACCATTTTTGATGTTTTTTTAATAAATGAAATGGTATGTTATTGTGACATTAGAGAAAAAAATGGTATTAAACATATTTTTGTTTTGCTATAGGCGGCACCAGGTCAGTGAAAAAGGAGGTCAAAAAGGAAAAAAATAGTAACCGCAGGCAAGTTGCTACTCAGCACTATAAATAAGTTACTGATCGTAGGTAGTTCCTTTTTGCATGTTGTACTTCGTCATAGGCGTATCCAGGATCCAAACTGGGGAGGCGCAAGACCTTTTGATAGGTATAGTATCCACTATTATGATACTAACTAGTCAACAGTGGACTATTTTACCTACAACTTCAATTCACATTGCTTATCCCCCTTTTTACCCTACCTGGACTTGCCTATTATCTTATAATCGTTCGTAGAGTACCCTGTGGTGC